>JAQIXS010001990.1:0-25390 GCA_034700785.1 Rossiulus vilnensis | reverse complement strand
ACCAGTACCTCAGATTCTTACAGATGTCAGGGCTCCATCCGTAAAATGACCCCTATGCCATTTACGCTTTGGAAATAAATGATGTGGTAAATTGCATCCAATATCAATGTAAGATAACATCTCATTGGCACATTACATTATTCTAAATTTCATGAAAATAATGTCTTGATAGGACATTGGATTAACTGTCTTATATTTTTTAATGTGATTTGAGGACCTTGTTTTCAACGCATCATCCTCGTGTGAAGTTTTATAAACATGTCATTAAATTGAAAGAAAAATTACAATTGAGCGACTTCTCTTTATGCATAAAGTCATAAAGATGACGTCCATTCACAAAAAATACTTAAAAGGAAGCAGTGTTTGTGTATTATATAATGGTGGTCGTTATTGACATGTTTCACTGAGCTCTCGCAGAGGCCAAACAAAATGGAACGATTAAAATTTGCTAACTCCTGCCACCTCTCTAGTCCATGATTGTCCGATTTGTGCCAAACCACCCCTAGGCAGTGCAATTTAACCAGGTTTTAAAATTTTCATTACTCTCAATTTGATATTGTAATTGTGAACATTTTGCAAAATAAAAACAATAACAGCAATATGCAAGTACATTGTACATACTTCGATTGCACTTGTACTTTGATATTGTAAATTTCAATAACTTGATCATACAGTCAATTGCAAAATCTTTATATACATAAATGTACATGTACATTATGGATTAATATTTTGGGTCGTGCTTCATTGCAATTAATTTACATTATTAACAAGTACTACGGAAATGCGTGTACAAATCGATAATGATTACTAAGGCGTTTATAGAGTGATTAGATTTTGACATTTCAGGCCTAAAATTTCACATGGATTGTTAATTGTATTCATCTTACATCTACAGAAGGCATAATAAGACCCGTGGAAACTTATGAATGCATCGATAATAAGGGAAAAAAGATTTCCTGCTGCAAATCGATTTTCTTTCATTTCACTGATTTGGAAATAATTTCATTAGCAGAATTGACCAAAATTGTTTCCAAATTGAAGTGCATTTCATATTTGGGGCTAAAAGCGCGTTTTTCTCTCGTAAAATGGAGTCGCATGGTTAAGTAGATTAGGGAGTCCATAAATGGAGGGTAACTTTTATTTCCAATATGAATTTACATATGTATGGCTGGTTGGTGGCCCAAGATTCGCTGAAAAATGCTGAATAGACAAAAAGCACGGATGGAGAAGGCGAAAAGGGTCGTGACACATAACATGTTTTAATGTTGCTAAATGGTGTGGAAAAAATGGCGAATGCATTTTACGCATAAAATACAATTGACTCATGCATTATAATATGCGCCTATGGAGAAGAGATATGTGACCTATCCAGAAAACTCTTCCCGATAATGGGTGCATGTCATTTATAAGTGCCAAAAAAATCGCGCAATTTTGCAAATGCTGTTTCGCTTCCTTTGAGATTATCATAACTTGAATACGATCGATATAAAAAATATTTAAAGTTTTATAGTGATTTCATCATAATTCAATGGGTTTATTGAGGCCACTGATAACACTGACGCCATGAGGTTTACATCAATCATGTCCACCAAGCGAAGAAAAATAAAATATCAGTTAGTGAACATTTTACAAAAAAATAATAATACTTGAATGTAATAATAATATACATGTAATTGTATTACCAAAACACGCGTCTGTTTGTTTGATTAAAAACTGCTTTAAAAAATTATGTTTAAATAAAAAATTAATCAAACGTTTTTCTTGATTTTGTTTTTAAATTGATAACAAATTTGTATTTATGGTATTTGAAGGTTAAATATAATAGCCTATCCTTAACCTTCACCGTCATAATTATTAGAAAATTCTTTGCATTGACAATTTGAATTAAAAGTATTCATTATTTCTACCCTTCGTTTTGTCCCTTTATATCGAATGAAATCAGATTTTCCGTCTGCCTCCTTCCATTCATCGCCCCCAATTTTCAATCTGAAACTCCCATTAATATTAAATGGTCTGTACAGAACTTCAGCGTCATTTTTGTCATAAATAATGAATGTCCGCCTTATGTCATACGGCATTAACTGTAATTTTAATGATGATTGAATAGATATAATGTTCGTAAAAAGGGGCGAAGGGGTTACGAGGTTAGACTTAGCCTTTCATGACTTGAATTAATGAGCAGGAAAAAATCTTTTCAGATGCAATATCCATAAACATTTTGCAGTTTGCCATTGAGTTTTGTTCCTTTCTTTCCATTGATGTCTACATGTACATAATTTAGCAAATATGACCTTTTATTCGCGAAGATGAACGTTTGGCTAATGAGGGCATAATTGATGCATTTTAGCAAAATCAATGCGTTAATGCCGCTTTCAACATAGGGGCAATATTTAGAAGAAGAAAATAGGCTAAATGATTCCGAATACCATAGTGAACCTTATAACCAGTAACAACATGCAATAGCGAGGCTATAGAGTACATGGTTACCCAAAAGTAGGTGTGCAATATAATGTAATATTGATTGGATCATGGTAGTTTAGTTCTTTTCTTTGAGTTACCTTAACAGATAGTGAATGATGGCAAGGAGATTGAGTCAAAGTAAAAGTAATAGGCAATGTATATATAAATAATATAATAATAAACCATAATATACTGTACCTTCTATATTGTAGACCTACGTTTGGGCCCACTTTCTATTTCAAAACGGCATAGTTTCACCATTCACATACTACCACACTATCCTCTTATAAAGGTGTATTTAGCTTTAGAAGTACTGTTTGCATGTTTGCAGTTACTAAGGAGTTACCGTTTACAAAAGAGGGGAAGCGGAAATTTCCTGGAATATTAAATGTTTGCATATTGTGTGAAGATGATAATTCATATTTTGTGATAACCTACATAATTTAATTTTTTTCTTAAATAATTAATTTTTAATAAAGATGCATATTAAAATCCATTGCCTGTGAACGGACCAAAAAAATACAATATCAAAAATACATTTTTTAAGTGAATGTGAATGCACAAAGTGAATGCTATGCATGTATTGTATTCTTCAAATAGTTTAGTCTTTTACCTGTCCCTTAATAATCCTATGATAGTATAATAACGTTTATCGAAATGTATTGTAATATTCATGATTTTTAATTTGTATTATTTAATTTTTTTAAAAATTAAATTGCATTTCCCTACCCTACTTGAGTCATGGTCTCACAAGTTTGAGAAACTTCTGTTTAAAGTAGTTCTGCCCAAAAGCACGCGATTATTTCTTCTATTGGACACAATCATTCTAGAGGCAGATAAGTTCATGGAAGGTTATGGTATTTTACCATCGCGTAAAACCGCTCCTATTCTCAGTAATGCAATCCGCAAGCTTTGAAAAAAAGAAAAGAAATTAAATTGCTTGTCAATAAAGTATTGCTTTCAATAAAGTAAAAATACGACCAACAACACCTCGCTTACTTTTCTGACACTTTAATTTCAAGCCAATGTCAATCGACCTTGTTAAACCGTTAATCAATCGTCCCGTAACCCTTTTTCTTATCTTTTCATCAACCCAACCAGCTTCAACCCAGATTATCCAGCCTTGGCTAATCAAAGTCAGTATTTGGTACTCCAAGTTTTGTAACCATACATGCATAATTCACACATCTACCACCCTGAATCTACATGTATCTTGTCACCGCTTTGCAATCACTTTTTATTTTGCGACCCTTGACCATCATCACCATCTCTTTTCCATCTCTACCCTTTAGCTGCAATGAGAAATCCCAAAACGACTAAACTATCATAGACACAAAGGAACGTCTGTGTAAACTACCGCTTGGCTTCGCATGGTCCTTGGAACAGTCCATTATCAGTAGTATTAGGACGTTTTCAAGGCTAAGGACACCTAATTAGTCAACATAATGGAAAAACAGACAAGTCGGGACATTTCTGATAATAGGCCTATGTCATGAATGTCGTGATGTGGGTGGTTATGTAAACTGTGCTTATGACTGGAAACAGGCTAGGAGACAACATTCCAAAAGTCAAAGGTATACTGTACATTCATTTTTTGTTCTTTACTTTTCAATAATAGAGCATAATTTAGCTCTTTAGCCCGAATAAAAACTCAAGTTAGTAAAAACAATGTTGGTTTTCAAGTGGCATAAAGTCAAGACATTTGCTGTCATGACAGTGAATTTACGTTTGACTTTGTGAAAACTGGAAAAATTCATGTTGTCTACCAAAGCGTGGAAATTACATTTAGCATGGCTGCTGTTGGCCTGGACCCATCCAATATGGCAGCCTCCTTAATCAGGACTGTAAAAAACATCGCCTATAATCACTTATTATTACAATCACGTTCAACATCATCTGGTCGATCCAATCTGTATCAGTATCTGGATCGGCACTGATATCATGACAGTTTAATGTCAGGCAAATATCATGCTAGATCCAGTGGATCGGCTGGATCGATCATATAATATTGGCAATGTCTGTAATAATGAGTGATCACTACTCAAATCTGATGTTTTCAATTTTTTTGCATCATCATACTGTACATGCTTTTTTAATCATAAAGTCCATTGAAACGGATCTTACTAGTCTTAATTTACGGGGCCACCATATTAGATCGTCCTAGGACCTACATGTAATTCTCATGCATTGATGCAGCAGCCTTGACCACTTCATTTAAAGACGCAATTGTTCATCGAGTGGATATTCCATTCCATGACATCGAGATAAAAGATTTGTAAAGTGTCATGTCGTGTTCTCACGACGCCTGGAAGACTCGTGAAAACTCATGTTTAGATTCAAATCGTCAAACTGGACCGTTCCCCAGTCGTTTAGAACATTCCAGGAATTTTTTTACTTCTGACAAAATATCAGATTGGGCCTACTGTACGATTGCTTCATCTTTAGGTACGTAGGTAGATGCAAATGAAAAACACTTGCTGGCCAAAACATCCCCGTACCCCTTGGGGACTTGTTGCGATGGGGTAGCTTGAGATGCGCCCGTGAATATTTCAGTTTCTCTTTTAAGCGAATCCTTTATTTGGTATTTATTTTATAAATAATGTTCAGTTATTGATTAATGGGAAAGCAAGTCAAGGGTTAAGCCCGGGCATTTCGCTTAGCTAAATACCCTCTCCTGCCTCACTTCGTGTTATTGAAATGTGCTTGTTCATGCGATTCGTCACCGTTGATTGGACCAGACAAATTATGCAAATAAGTAGCCGCATTAATGCACTAATGGCGACGCGTTTGTGTATTAATCAGGTGAGGGGGGGGGGGAGGGTGAAAGGGGCAATTGAAAAGAGTGAAACGAAACAAACGAGCAGAGGAGTCATGTTAAAACCAGGGCGATAAAGATGCATTTTATGACTCTGCCTAATGTTATTAATAACGGGGTCTTGACCGGTGATGACCATCTACTCGAGTAACTTCTTTATAGGATCAAACCATCCAAGGTACCAAATGTTGGTCCATCTTGTTTGGTGTTGTTGTTGCTGTCATTGGTCGTCACTTATTGCCATTCTCATAAAAAGAGCTTGTAAAATTAGTTGGTATTTTGTGGTCCCATGAAATTCCGATTTTCGCAAATTTTTCGTGTTATTTGCACTCGCACTTTCAATCTGCCTTCACCCTAAAAATAAACAAAACTAATGGAAATGGGAAGGACGAATCCCTATCACCCTAGAACCCCCGTGTTTGCGCAGGGTAAGTCAAAGCCGTTTTTAACCCCATTATTGGATAAATGAATTAATAACGTGAGCTAGCTGATGACATCTGGCTCACCCTGTACTGTTTCGGTAGCAGAAATGTTGCACTTGAATCATGATCATTGGTCCAGTCACTTGTGCCTTTAACAGTGTTTCCCAACCCAAAATAATGCCCACCAAACTATAAAAAATTGCACTTTAAGTATTCATAATAAGTGCAACATTTATTTTCTCCAGTGTACATTTGGTCTTCACTAGTTTCTCAGTTGTTCTTATATTTTCAAAATGTCTCGCTTATTCATAGAAAATTAAATAAAATGTATTCGAAGCAAAGACATTTTTTTGCAAGGTTTACATCCTTTTAGATCAACGTTAAATACATTTGTAGTATATTAAACGTTGACAAAAATAAATAAAAGTACGCTTCTTGCGGAATACTTTTTAGACATTTACTATATGTTCAAATTTGGTCAAAACATTCCTGTGCACAAGGGGAGAGCTGGAGGTTAAATGTCCATCCCCTATTCAGGAAAGATAGTTACTTGAAATTTACAAAATTAGAAATATGAGAAAAGTAATTTGAAAAACAATACTTTCACCACTATAATTTTATTCGTTAATTTGGTTTAACCCGCTCATGCTTGACTGAAGTACATGTAAGTGCTAATATTTTTTTCTGTGCAGTTTTCTAATTTATATAGATTTGCTTCTATGATGTCCATTTTAATAATTTAGCTTTTTGCCATTTATTATAGAGATGTTGACTAAAATCTTTCATTTGTCCTTAATAATTGTAATAGTTTCGTTTTTGACGTTCCTTTCATTAGATCATTTTAGAATCATTATTGAAAATCTGGCACAAATACATCATATGTGATTAGGTTTGTCACCAAATTTGACGGCTTTTTCTATACCCTCAATTAGTCGTATTTATAAGTCGTTTTTTAATGAACATTGAAAAAGTTGAAATTCCACCCCCGATATTGAAACCTGAACCGAGATTCCTGTACGGTTAACTGTATACGTTAATTACCGATCGTCAGTGTCGGAAATGGTGCAAGGCGTCAGTCAACCTCAAATTTCGTTTATTCAAACTGTGGACCAAGGTTCGGTGTTGACCTAAATCGAGTGAATTTCTCAGTTTCCAAGTCTGTCCAAAGGATGGCTCTGGGAGTCAAGTCGAGTGTTCGTTTTTCCTAGCATTCATTCCTCCTCCCCCCCTTGTGTGATCTACTGGTACTAGATTTATTGAACAGCCGTAGCTGAGTACTTAAGATAGCAAACAGACAAAAAATAGCGACGCTATGGTCTTTTTCTGCACTCGCTATTTGTCGTTAGACGAAAAAAATATTTCAATCTTATTAAAACCGAGGCTGACTTGGGGTTGCGTGTATTTCATTCTGATTTTGGCGTCTTTTTAGTCATGTGGCAGCTGCTCCAAGGGCTGCTTTCTTGAGGACGTCCAACGACATTTATCCTTTATTTGGTGACGTGCTGATTGCTATATCTGGTGTTTCCGTCCCATAAAAAGCGTCGTGTATTGGTCCTTTTTGTTCCTTGTAATGACCTGTTTTTAAAAAATTCACCGAAGAGCGTTATCACTTAGTCGTTTTTAACTATTAGAACGACCTGTTAGACAGCAGTTCCCCTAATTCCCAAATGATACCATTTTTAATAAATTTTGATCTTCAGTGAATGATCGGTTAATTATATACAGTCAAACGACGTCATTTAGACACGATTAATATTACATTTCAATTCACGCCCGATAAAAAATTGTGACGTTATTTGGAACAGAAATTTCCTTCAAATAAAGTACTTATTATAATTGCTCTTATTTGTTCCCGTGTAGAATTGTCGTCTTCTAGGATCTGAGTTATTTTTATTACGTGTAATTTGAACATATCCCGTTTATTTGTAACAAAAATTAAATTTGTAGAAGAAGTTATGGATCCCCGGATATCAAAGATAGGCCTAATATACATTTTAAAATGCACATTCAAATGCACTTACATGTATATTGACTAAAATTTCTCTCGAATTTGTCAGGAGATATGCGATAAGTTCACACAAATAGTACAGAAAATATATCGTGCTTTAAGAAACAAATTATGTACAGCATTATCACTGCAACTCTTAATCTCAAAACATCGTATTCCCTGCAGAAACTTTTTTATTGGCTGGCATAAGGGATTGCAAATGTCCCAAAAAAATACAAATGCTTTCTCACCTGCGAACTTGATAAGGAGCTTTAGTCAAATTAAGCGCAATTTAAAAGAGCAATAAATTATTTGCAAAACTAGCTGGATATCTACTCTCTAGTTTCTAAATTAAATACAGTACATTTTATAAATGGCCACTTTTTTTGATCGAAAGTGTAGGTGTTTTCTTGGTGTTTTTTCAGGTTTATTTATTCTTCTTCAAATTACCTCAAATTTTTTTTAAAAAGGAAACATCTAATTGTAAAATATGACGCAGTCCCTAGTGGACAACCAATTCTGCAAGGCAAAACAATCTAGCAAATGTAAAAAGTCGCTCACCGATTACAGCAATGGCACACTTTTAAAAAAATTCAGAATTTTACTAAACATACTAAGTTGTGTAGCTGTGTAGAAGTTATCTTCTGGAAACGAATTCCAACTTCCGATGGAAGGTGAAAAGTAGGACCTATCGAATGAACCGAAGTCCATGGTCATTGTTGATGCATCTTCGACTAGTTCTGTTACCCTGCGTCTGTTCTTCTGCGTTCTGAGGATCCGTTCATGATGGGAGAGGCTCTTGATTGTTGTGTCCAAGATGTCCTTCAGTGTCTGTCCTCTGTCCAATTGCGATCTCGTTGGCTATGCGGCTCGTGTCCATAAGGGCGCTTATTTTCGCGCCTTATTGTGTTGCTCTGTCGATTAAAGATGGCGGAATAATAATAAACAGCACGGGGTCCGTGTTCACATTTATTCTCGATTCATCGCTCAAATGCAGCATAAAATTGGCGTCGTCCTGATGATTTCCGCCGGCTCGACACGCTATCATCAGGATCGCTGTGTTGTCTGACGTTTGTTATTACGTAATGGGGGTCCTACCGCCTCCCCGCTCAGGGGTGCGGACCCCTGCCCTGCCTCTCCCTTCGCATCTTCCGACTTCCTATTTCATTTCTTTCTGCTCGGATGATTTTTTCTCTTTTCAATAAACGTGGCTTCTGGGCCACGTCCCCCTGTAAGTTGTAACGAGGGGAGCAGGGGGCGCCCCCTGGCACGTCAAATCAGGCGTGAAATATAGGGGGGGATCAAAATCACAAACCAGTAATACCGGGTTATGACACGAAAGTCGTTTACCTACTGCGCCCGACCGCAACTGGATGCTTTTTGACACGTGACGTCTTCCAAGTTTTTTTTAAATTTCGAATGTTTTTATGCCCCCAGTCAAATACATAATGGCGGAGCATAGATTATGAGGACTTTATTACTGGGATGACACAGAGAAGCCAGTGTTCTGGCCGATAGCAGCGCTAAGCCAGGGCTTGAATCAACTTATGATTTCGCGCATCATAAATCTGCGACTGGTGCATGGGGCGATGAGAACGTCTTGTACCTTAATAAAAAGCATGCTAAAAATGGCGCAAAAAATGAATTGTGTAGTCAGGGCGTGTGGGGGACGGTGTTTGTAGCCGTCCAAAGCAAATACCGTTGATTTATTAATCGCAACAAACTTGTACGAATTTCATTCTTATTGGTAGTCAAACACTGCTAATGACCGCTGCCGTCCGAAACTGGTAGTGCGGGTTTGGAACCCGTTCTCAGCCGCAGAATTGATGGATAAGGTAGCCTCGGTTCGCGAAGGGGGAGTCCGCAAAGTGTAAAGTACGTCCTTCAGAAAATCGAATTTTTGCTCATTTGCTCATCTTATAAAGGACGTCCTGAGGAGGGAGGAAGTTAAGGAAAGTGGACGTCCAGATCGTTAGTTCGAATTTCCTAGTTTAATATGAATTGAATATGAATATTATTGAAAACTAAGTGATAGTGATTAAAATCTGGGGCAATAAGTGATATTCTGATTGTATCAGTGTGGATCAGATGCATATAAATAATTTGAAACTAATTTTATGTATTTTGTTTCATGTGAAAGGTTTTTTTCCTAAACGGACTGGACATGAGAGGGGCGTCATTTGACACTGACGTCAAACTTTATTTGAATAGGAAAAAGAATTAAAAACTGTTATCTTATGTCTGTCCTATTTCCATATTAATTGACCTGAAATTTCGATATGAGATAACATTTCATTTCCATATACATCGCACACATGACGTCAAAATTTAATGTGAATATCGTCGGTGATTTTTTTATGCTAGAACCCCTAGCGCCCTCCTATTCAATTCAACTCAGTACCCGACTGTCTCGAACACTGTCCACAAGGACATTCTGTGTGCTAGGGCAGGGGGAAGGGGGGGAGTAAGGGTGTAATCCATCGACCCATGCTATTTTTTATTTTAGTCAGCAGTTACCACTACATTTTCATGTTCACCATCATTGCCAAACTAGGGCTAGCGTAGAAAACTTCAACTAATATCAGTTCTGCCACGATTTCAAGAACACGTCTTACCATGACTACTTATGAGTGAACAGATTCGGAAAACATTTCACCCTGTACAGGCCCGCAATTTCTCCTCCTATACTCGTCGAATGCACGTTTTTAATTAACAACAATTTGTGAATTTACCCAGAAACAAAATGTTGAAAGCTCAGAATGACATAAAACTGTTTGCTTAGCAGCACGGTGGTCTGCGGAAGCGCCACGGTGCGGTTCCCCAGTTGTTACACGCATGCAGTCGATTAAAACGAGCCCTCCATTCGTGTTTTTATAGTTAAAATTGAGCATTAACAAGGGCTTGTTTTGTATTCAAAGTACTTCTTATTTTCCTATTTATGCTCGTCATAAATCCAGCGCCGTCATCCCGATGCTTCCAGATGCTATTTTCGACGCGCGTAAAAAGATATATATATATTTTTTGTTTTGCTGTTTTTCTCGGAATTAAAACGAGGAGGGTGGTTCTTTGCGTTATGGGAGGTTGCAGGAGGGGTAGCGAAGTGCCTTCGCCATTTATTAAAGCAGGGGCCTCCTGTCATAAACTGACATAAAATGACATGCCCGGAGATGAGGCTCCTGCGTGGTGACATCGTCACAATATACGGTGTCATAAACTTGTTAGGAAAATGTCTCGCAGCCCCTCAAAATGAAAGTTCTACTTAAAAGTGCAACGAAGAATGTATTTTTCCCTCGGAGCCAAGTGAAAAACAATATAAAATGCAGATTGGGAGCAGCAGTTTCCGAATGAGGTTGCTAGGACCGGTGCTAAATGACCTGCAGTGGCGAGCTGAAAGACGACCTGGTCTACAGGATGCATCTGAAATTATGCACATGCAGGCATTGGCATTATTAACTGCAATTTAGAGTAAGATGTAATAATTAATGTTGGCACAGTACATTTTTAACGAGCGTTCTACGCACGTTCTGCATACTCAAACACTGGCCACTAATGTCCATCAGATTCACCGGAGGACGCTTGATGTGGCTCATCGAACCACAGGACCGACGTCTGCTGATCTATGGTCCAGTTTTGGTATCTTGTTCAATGCCAGTGTCGACTACGTTCCGTTTTACGTCATTTTCTAACATATCGGTCGACGTCATCCGTTCCAATAAAGACTACTTTACGGTATGGTTATCTGTTTAAGGCTGAACAAAAGGATGCGCACGATGCAGACAAATTACTTGCACAATTTTACTTCAAATTGTTGTTGTAATTGCTCACTTTCTGTTCCCCTGTGTAGAATTGGTCGTTTACTAGGATCCGAGTTATTTTTTTTTTACAATTTAAAAATGCCTCGTTTATTTATAAAAAAAAATGAAATAATTTTTTTAATAAAGTTATGCGACCTCCGATAAGTCGGTGTTTCAAGTTTAAAAAAAATATTATAAATAAGCAGAATATTTTGAAGTTATAAACATAACGCAGACCAGAGTGGACAAATAATTGAGAATAAATATAGCAATTATAACAAGTATTTGAGATCAAAATATAATATTTTGAATGGTGGGCATCCTTTTCAGTCAGGCTTTAAATAGCTCCCAAATGAAGTCATTTCTTTAATTTTGATTATCCTGAGTTAATGATCTGTTCATTGTAAGATCTAAGGTCGAATGATGTGTAAGACACCGTTATGATGTGAAAACTGTTTTTGGGATTGATAATGAACGTAGTAGTTTCTTTTTGTTTGACCGAGTAATTTTAGTTCACGTGGATCATTCATGCTATCAAAACGGAAGGTATTACATGTTTATGGGGAGGTTTGAGGTTGTTGTCCAATTCGGAGCTTGGACGGAAATTGACAAGAGTGAACAGGGGATCAAAAAGTCGAATTGTTGATGGAAGGCCCTTGATCAATTGAAAAGTTGGTCTGCAATTAACAAAAGAATGGCCAGCCTTGATGTGACTTAACGCGAACAAATCCTTTATGATGCCACAGTTTACAAACTCGTCTTCAGTGAATATTTGTGACTTCTAAAACTGGTAGCTAGTCACTTTTTGCCTTTTCTTACGACCATTGGTGAATACCATTCGAAATTTCATCGCCGCAAAAATGCAAGCTGCACATTTCCTATAACAAAATGACGTAAGAATGCGGCTCACAAAACCGGTTCATTTCGCCAGTTTTCACCTGCAACGATTGTAGCAGGTTCACGTTTCACTATGTGTTTCGAATTATTCACAAAACATCCACTCAAGCGAATGGTAAATGTCGTGGACTAGACCGAATCGTTTCACAAACAAGCGAAAAATAATCATGTTCATCAAAGGCATCCCCTGTTGAATTTTCGTTGTTTTTGCCCAATGACTACAGTCTCTGGTGTTGCTCTCCGCTTCCCCCTTCTTTCGGTGCCCCTCGTTCCCCAGGTGGGGGTGGGGGTTAGGCCTAACAACAAACATGGATGGCCATGGTGTTTACACATGTGTTTCGGCCATTTTTGCGCTAAAAGCTCGAAAGACGACGTGAGAGGTCGGCGTCTCTCGTTGGGGGTATAATCCCACACTTGGCATAAACGTGGGTAAACACCATTCAGCCGGGTTCTACCCTCTGAACCCGCAAATAGGTCCACTTTTTACGGCTCGGCATTGACACCTACCTGTTCGTACCATGGCGAAGACGTTTACGGTTGCCGTTGGCCATGGCTAAATTGGACAGATTCTGAGGATGAACGGCTCGTTGAGCGAGTCTTCTTCAGCGTTATTTGGCGATTAAAACGGGGTTTAATGAGCCGTGACACCGCCTGTGAAAATCCAGTTTTTCGAGGAATAAACAAGTCGGGTTTGAATCCCCATCCCAATTCTGAAAATAAAACTAAATAAAACTAAATTTCTGAGTTTTTCATGCACTATTGGAAATGAGAGTAATCATTGTGATCAATGTAAATGCTATATATAGATATTATCCATGAATGGGGTGTCTGAACATCCTACATCAAACGTAGGGCCTTCCATATAGTGCGTCAATAATACGGTCGATTTTTCCCTCCTTAACCCCCCTGGTCAATTATCGCCTGTAAGTAGCTGAATCGGTGACCATCACGTTGATTAATTTTAATGAAAATAAATTAAGACGGGAATTTTCATACTAACAAGGACCAACAATTTATTTTCTAATTACCCTAACAATTACCATCCTATTTCCATGTTAAACGACATTTTACATTAAAATGTCGTCATATTCCCATATTATGAGATCAAAGTTAAATTTAAATGACGTTTTATAGGTCATTCAATCTTCGAGCTTATATAACGTTTTCAATAAAGTCATTAAATTAAAGAAGAATGACCAATGAGAGACGTCTTTTGTGGAACAAGAATGATGCTAAATAGTCATAGTTGCATATAGTTTAGTACAGCTTTTTTCAAAAACTGAAAAGTTGTTACATCTGTTTTTAAAGTTATAAAATGAGAAAATCAACAAATAAATAGGAAGTATAGTAAAACTAAAATATAAAATTTGAACATCCGAAATTGCTGACCCCTTACTCCCCCTAGTTCATGATCGTCTGATTTGTGTAAACCCCCTACTTCATCATCAGACGACTTTTAATGGCGGCCCCTAAGCTCTGTCAGAGGAGCACCTCAGCAATCATTGGCCAACCTTGGAGCCAACGCTAGGAAGGAAATAAATTGTAGCTAAACATCGTTATGGGATGGGCTACATATTAGTACTGAAGCGAAACACTGTCTGTAATACTGATCATACAGGCCAGCATTAATTAATTCAGAAGTACCTTTTAGCTGTGTCAATGAGCGCCTGACCCGGCCTTTAGTGAGAGAAATATGCAGTTTTCAACTAGCTTGCATTTCCAAGTTAGGTACAGGTGTCCGTCCATCTAATGTAAAGCAAGAGAGAGGGTGGTCATGTTTTATGCATTGTTATGAACCTCCCATGACCCCTCCACCCCCTCAGCTCGCATTTTGTAAAAAGTCGAGTTTTCTCATTATACCACCTCCACCCCACCCTGTCTTATATCACGGGTGCGTTGTCTGGCCCTTAGCGGTTTTTTTCTGCTTTTCTTCGTAAAAGCAAATAAATCTTGAAGTGACCTTACGGGGGGGATAAATCTTGATTCGTGAGGTGTTGGTTAAACGCTGGACTTATAACGCATTATTTGCAAATCCCTCGTTTTTAAGCCCAAATAATAAAAATAATGCCCCGGTGGCCGCCAGTGTCGATGAGCCCGGGCCAGGACACGTTCTCCATTCTGTGGGCACGTATGGGGCGGCCAAATGGGCTGCTCTTGAGCATGATGAATTTGCCACTGTCCCAACGCCATAAATTATACCCCAATCAGGTGCGAAACTATAAATTACGAGCCAATCAGAGATGTTTGTTGAGCTAAGACGGGAGATTTTTTTGGCGAGAAGGTTCAAGAATGTGACGTAAAAGATCACCATTTTTTATTTGGTTGCACCTCATATTTAAAAAAAAGGTTGGGGTCTGCGTGGAAAAATTCATCTGACACTGAATTAAATGGCAATTTTTTTCGTCTCATTAGCATATCCCCCCTCCTTTCGATCATAAACCCCTTTTGAAATTCTTGAATTAATTACCCCTCTGCATACCGACTTACCTGGGAACACCTGTGATGCCAATGTGTTGTGTCCATTTCAGCGTATCGTGTTTTATATTCATTTTGTTGCTTTTGACCCATTTCCCGGCAGATGGCGCTCCAACGCGTGACTTACAGCGCCCTCTGTGGAGATGCGTGATAGAAGTAGAGAAAATAAAGGTTCTTTTTTAAACATGCTCACCAAACCTTCATCTAAATTGTGCTGTTTTACACGCGAAATCGTTTTTCTTTACTTGGCCCTGCCTGAAAACAAATTCAAAAACCTTAATTTGTAGCCGAGAGTTATATAAGGTATCGTTTTGCCATTAAATCGGAAGCTTAAAATTCCAGCAGTCTTTATTTTTCACACTCACCAAAATAATTTCGATAGCTTGTGAAAATCCGTGAACCATGGCCATTAAATATACATCTATAGAAAATGTGCAAATGTGGATGATAAAGGAAGGAATACAAACGTTTTAAGGCTTTGTGCACGAAAATTAGCAATTTGGTGCAAAATTTATTTTTGCCGCAAAATCCTGTACAATAAATTCGCGAGCAAACGCGTAGCACCTGCACTTCTGGGTCAAAACCTTCTTCACCCTTTTTTTGAACCACATAGGCCATCTTTTCTCTGCTTTATTTCGTTTTTATTTACAGTAAAATGAGTCAATGGGTTTTGCAAGTACGAGTTGGCGCTTACATTTTTTTCCAGTCTCATTTAAAAACCCATAACATCGATCATTAAATTTTTATATAAACCTATTTGGACAGCCTCTGAATGATCCAGTCTTTTTCTGCCGTTTTTATTTTTTTTTATTTCTCCCTACAAATAAACTATTTAAGCAAGATTCAAGCCGTTAAACATTTTATAGGAGTTTTCCGAGAAGTTCGCGGGATCTCTTTTTTCTTTTGGACTTTTAAACATTCTTCGATATAATGTTTTAAAAAAGATTTTTTATCGTAATACAAATCATAAATTTCTTCTTCTTCTTTCATTTTTCTAAAACTTTAAAGAGAGAGGGAGAGAAAAATGGCTTCTTAATGGCTTTTTTTATTACCGGCAAGAAATTAAACGTAAGCACGTCATAAAACGTAATTCATCGCTGAATAAAAATTATGATGGACAAAAAACATGAAAATATTAAAAAGGATAACAGGCTTGAACCGTCCCATTACTTAAGAAATTAGTATTTAGACAAGCCGTTGACGGAAATAAGAAACGAAAATAACTGCGAGCAGGGTGACGTTAAACACCGTTTAGCGAAAGGGTTTTGCAAAGAAAATGCATTAGACACCATTGCTAGTTTACTAGTTAACACCAAAGTTAATAATGGCACACACAGTCAATCCTTGCATTCGATTGTCATATTGTTCCATTTTATGTTGCCAGGAAAAATGTGTTCAAAATATGAAACAGTCAGGAAAGTTGAAATTGTTATGTCCGGCGAAACTGTCTGCTGTTTTCCACAAAAAAAAATTGTAAAAAGAGCCTCTTGAGAATTATGGACAATCCATAAGCATGATATAAAAAACACAACTAACATTTAAAGTTAATCCTAGGGTTTTTTCTACCAATGCTCTGACTTACTTTCTATTGTAGAAAACACTGCAGTCTTTGCTCATTCTTCACGAATTAAAACGGAAATATTGAGCATTAACTTTGCTCTAAGAAATCCAGTAAATGTATTCAGATCAATTTACCGGTTTTTCTAAACGTAGAAAGTGGACATTAACATAATGCTTGCATGTGCATGTATCTTGTTTTGTTTCGAGCATAATCATCATTGTTGATCTGTTACTATGCAAGTATTTCATTAGCATAAAAACTTACGTATGTAACCATGTAAGCGTTGTGATATAAGCGTCATATATTTTATGTATATTTTTGCAACCCTCCACATTTCGCTATATTGAAGATGTATTTGCGGTGTCTAGAAATTCCTTAATTCGTTGTCAGTGGGGCAAATTGTCACCAATCGCGCTGTTTCTCGTAAAATTGTTTATTTCTTTTTCCCAAAAAGCCTCCCATGTAGCGAATTTTGATGGTCAGCCCGGCATATTTTGGGGATAATTTGAGTGTATAGAAAGGGTAAAGCAGCTTTTTATGGTCGCTCATAAAATGGTGCGTTGAATTCCCTACCCCTCGAAAGCATTAAATGTCTTTCATAATTAAAATTTCTTCAAGGACGCGAAACAGGCCAGACTATCATTATTAATAGTTATGTGGTTTTTATGAGCAAAAACTGATATCGCGGGGATGAGGGTCTCTGGCGTTTGCACACGTAATATTTATGTTATGTCAAAATTATGATGCAGAGGATCTGACAGGGTTGAAATGTTAATCTCGTAAAAATTGGTACTTAACGTTTGTTTTTATTGGCGGCTGAATTTTAATAAAACGCAAGTAGAGAAATTTCTCTTTAAGGGGGGGATAAACGCTCTGTTGAAGGGGGTAGAGAGTGCTCAGAGGGGGTTTAGGCTAAGCCTTAATTATACTTTGGAAATGTATTAAATTTTCATTTTATTGCTGAATTGAAACATGAAACAAATTCTGTTGCCATTTTGCGACGCTGACAATCCAAACCTCTTTTTTTGGGCACTCCTTATTATGGACTCCTCGCTTTTCGTGAGCAAAGTCTGTCCAGGAAGCTGGGATTTAGTTTTGGTTTTGAATTTTGATGTCATAAATTGTGACAATTAATAAAAAGCGTTTTTTTTTTTTTTTTTTTTGGAATAAGCTTCCATTGATGATCGATTTTTTTGAAATTGTCTGGTGACATTTTGACAAAATAGCCAAATTTTAATCTGGACAAACTATGACATTTCATCAATAGAATGCAACAGTTTTTTTTTGTACAATTAATGGAGTTGCAAGTCACTCAACTTAAAAAAAGTTTTGAAACAGATTTGTATGAGCATTTGCATTGGTCCCTAATAAATGAGAAAAGCCATAGTCGAGGATGGATATCGTCTACTGGTACCTTTTTGCCCATCTTAGAAGGTTTCATTTTGATACATGATATTTCATCCCCCCCCCAATTGATTTCAAAATTGTCACCATCAAATAAATGGAAAATTATTTTTAATCACCGCGAAGAGCCTTGCCTTGACATCAGAAGTGACTTTTTATGTGTATTTGTAATAAATCCTAGCCAAGAAATTGGCATCGTTATAGACCTCGTCGTTAACCGACTTTTTGCGGACGATAACACTTCATATCTCGGCTGAATTTCCCCTCAGCAAGTAAATCATTGTCGGATATCGCCGCAATAAATTATGTCACAAATAAATTTTTCGGCCATTTGCTTATTACCGTGTTTAATTCAGGACATGACAGACTTCAGTTCGAGGAAATGCACTTGAAATTGTTGGTCTTAATTAACGCCTTGCTTGGGAATGTGTAGGTTCAAGGAATGGGCATGGAATAATATAGCCGTCACTAACTTGTGTGGTCTGGTGGTCACTATTGGAGCATTGATATAGTTTTAAATTATGTAGTAATTCACATAACTTGTGAGATATATGAATGTATGAATGTATTGTATGCAAGTCAATAATCTCAACCAATAATTGTTGAAAATAAAGTTGAAAAATGGCTCTTAATTTGCTTGAAAAATGTTGGAATATTTAGGAATATTTGGAGAAATATGTAGGTTTTCTTGCCAACTAAGCTACCCTATGTCGTCGTTCCCATATTCCTATTTAATCATATTGGTTTGGCCATGTAAGGATTGTCTTGGAAATACACAAGGATTTTAGTTACTTTCTCATGTATGATTTGCCTTCCGTATGCAATGTATTTTGTTTAAATGCGAAGCTTGATTGTGGATCAACATCGATCATTCTTTTTTTTATTTTTCAGGTGGTTCAAATAGTATTGTTGAAATGTTCCAAAGCGACAATGATTGATTTGCAATTTCTGGTAAGAACAATCTTAACTATACAACTAAAGGATTTTGCAAATTGAGCAGTTGGCAAATTTCAGACAACAAAGCCTTGCATTTTGGCCTTACCTCATCGCTTCTTACGCGTTATCAGCTTCACTTTTTCAACATTGAAACGCAATGCCAGTGAATGGAAAATTGAAGCAATCAGTGATCTTGAAGTCAGAATTTCCACTCTATAGCAGCGCCAGACAGTAGTACTACAGGGAACAACACCATTGAGACATCGAGCTCTGTTATTGGTCAAACCTGGTTTTTCTTACCAGATGGTATGCGCCACCGTGGCAATATTTGATAGCTGGCGATTATAATGCCGTCCAAATGGACTTTTCTTGGCCGAATTCCTTTTTGCGTGCCATATATAACCCGGGTCTTGTCATCTTAGTTGCCGAAACGCAGGGAAATCCTCTAAAGCTCGAACAATTGAAGGCATTTATATTCTGCGCCCACCTGAGGAATCCCCTTGGCCATGCACACGCCATTATAACTGCAATATGTCTTTACCTGAGAAGTAAATTCAAGGTGTTAAATGGTGCCTTGCCCATACTTTGATTGCACTGAAGGGCCCACAACAACTGTTACTGTCATAACAATAAATTTCAGTTCCAACTTGACACTTATTGTTTTATGACAGTGGGGGGAGATGCGATGCTCGCAGTGCCCAGGTGCCCTCACCTTCTTTTCGTCGAACAACCCCCACCTTTTTTCTTTCAGTTTTTATTGTCTCTTTCATTTTTCTATCTTACTGTTTGGGCTTTCTTAGCACCACTCTCCCTGTATTGGTGCTTGCACTGAATACACTGTCCCTGTACCCTGCGTATTAATTAGGTTTGCTGCAGGGGGTGGTGATTTGTGGGTAAATGATGTTATTCCTCAGATACAGGGTGAACCTGAGGTTGATGCTTGCAAAGGCAAAAAATCCTTCAATACCAAATTGTAACCACAGCATTAACCCGTTACGGGAATTAGTCACTTAATGGCGCCGTTTAAAAGATCCTTGAAATTCAGTTCGCAGGTCTTTGAAATTCCATAAATGAAACTTCTATTGTAATTAACAGAAGGGCGATGTCTATATGCGTTTAGGGTTTGCAAAAATAAAACGGGTTCATTTTGATTATACATAAATGCAATAATTTCATTTCATTTTAGGCAGCTTTTAGTGATGGACTAATATATATTAACTTATGGTCTTGAAGACCTTTCCAACAAGAGTAAATTACTACTTTGCCAACTAATTTTTTGAAGTATACATGTGTGATCAGTAATTGCATAGACGTCAGTAGTTTTGGATTTTATGGGCATCTTTTCACTCCGATTTGGGATGGTTTTATGGACGTACCTGTGCACTGATGAGGTAAATGTTCAAAACGAGCTAACAGGAAGGACGTTTGGAGGTTTCTAAAAATGTAATAATGCCCGAATGACAAGGTACCCCGAAATTAGTCAAAAGGCTGATATCCAGGTTTTTTGAAATTGGACACATAGAACGTCAGGACATAAAATTCTGGAGAAAAAAAGACCATCTACAAACTGCTGCAATAAAACAATCTGGACCCTCGTATTCATTTCCATGCTTGAGGGGCAGCAGGACCAGTGTATTAGGCGCATGGATTTCGAGGAATTTTGTCCAACGAAAAATGATTTTATTGGTGATAACTCTTCGTCTTTAGGGAAACATAAAACCGGAATCGCGGTTATGAGTCTTTCATAAGATACTGTTACGGCATGCCTAGTTGTTTGTCGTATCGAACCCATCCAAAGGCTAGTAGTTCATACAAAGCTGTTTCGTAGTGTTGTTGCAAAATTAAACAGTGATTAGCATGGTGCATGCCGTCACGGTCGATGGACATTGTGAACACTAAGAAACCTGAGCACCAAGAGGTAATCAATAAGGCGACTGCTTGTGTTCACCATCTTTTGAAATAAACAAAAAAAACGAGATTTCATCTCAAATGCGACTTATTATACCGATGTCACAATATTGTCATTTCGATCTATGGGTCTGCTGCATCAATTCATTTAGCAAAAACCTTTCAAGTTTCCAACCAAAATGGGCTGTTCATAAAGGACGACCATCCTGGCTTTTTGACACTATTCGCTCTAGTTCACTATCTTCTGATCAACCTTCCACCCCACTGCCACGTTCAGTTCGAACAAGCAATAATTGTCCAGATGACGTTAGTTAATTTAACGTGACAAAAAAGACGTCATCTTCAATAGGAAAATTTACAAAAAGTGATGTTATATTTTCTCTGATAAATGCTGCCCTACCGGTAGGCTATTTCTATTGGTTTTCGTAATTTTCCTAAATGGTTTCTTGGTTCTCTTTGAAAATCCACCTCTTCTAAAAATTGACCACGACTGTGCTCTTTCCATTTTTTACAATCTTATTATTTCGTCTCTATGACTTTTCCCGACCTGCGTGTATCCTTTGCTTTTACTAACTAATAAAATAGTTTTGGTTTACCCATATTATTCTTTTTCACCCATTGTAACATCACTTTGTGAACCGCCCTGCATGCGCAGCACCTGAAAATTCCCCCTGGAAAACTGCGCTTATATCTGGAGAACCTTGTACTTATTGTCCTTTGTTATTATTTTTCACCTCATAATAAATAGTCGTGATAAGTTTTCCCACTTTGCAACGTGTATTTATTATTTGAATTTTTTTATTCATCCGCTGGGCTATAATGTAAAAAGGCCAACAATAATGCCGTGTTTCAACAACTAAAGAGTGACAAAAGAATGTAATTGAAACAGCTTATCCAAAATGCGTTTTCCCTTTTGAATTGTCCAAGTGCTACTTGCAAATGAATGCATCGTTAACTTTTCAATCTCTCTAATAACCGTGCCCAAGTGGATGAATTAAAAAAGTTTTGGTGCGTTTTAATGGCCGCCGGCACCATTTCTCCTGTTCAATTTTCTTGTCTGCCTGTTTCAATGTTTTCACCGTTTTTATTCTTGCCCGATTGTTGCTGGTCGTTTTAAAAAGTCGCATTCTTGAACAGTTAAGTTGGCTGATTAAGATCAGTAATTCCGAATGCTATTCTTTATTATTATGATGTCTGCCAGACGAAAACAACAGATTGCTGACCAGGACCTCTCTATGTTGAGCGCTGCAGGGACTGGATTATAGGCGCCCATCTTGCAGAGAAAAAATTCGCATAATGCTTTTTTCAGTCGTCTTAATAGCTCCCAAAACGAAATAGTAACCACGCACAACGCCCTGCTGCAAATGTATTAGGAATGTCGAAAGTAAAAATCTCCGAATTTGGTAAATTTTCCGAAAACTTCTCAGTGATAAAAACAGAAACTGTACGGGTACATGTATAGTGAAAACAACCCACACTGTGACTAACCAGTTAGAAAAATTCGGAATTTAACTTGAAATTTTAGGTGAACTACAAGAATGATGAAATATTGATAATTACACAATTGCATTGCATACGACAATGTCTTAGGAACATTATAAACATTCTTCAATCTGCTCCAGTTCAAAATGGCGCCCAGCTGTTCTTCATCAAAGTGCGATAGTGCATAATGAAAACATACTCGAATTAACATTTCATGTCCTGTTAAATGAGCTACGATTCAATGGTAAAAGCAGGGTTGGTACTCCCCCATTAAGGTGGTAGATTACGCCATTAACCAGGTTATTGTGCAAATTAAGTTTGTGAACCCAAGAACGGAGGTTTGATTCCTTTAGAGTGGATGTATTCACCATTACACCCGTAGTTGTGTCATTAAAAATCAACCTTTGAGACGATTCTGTCAGCTGAATGAAGCATGACTAGGCTTAAATATAAATGATGATTGCGCAGACATGTGTTGTTTTGATCAACCTATGGATTCGTGATATCGACGATAGGCATTGATATTGGACGCATTTCTGTAACCTGCTTCGAATTCTCGCTTACATATTTGATGGGACTAGGACAAGTCAACGAATGATAAGTTGTTTTTCTCAGCCCTTCCCTCGCGACCCTTATAATTACTCACTAATTGAAAGGGTTGGACATTTCTCATACGCTCCTATTATGTCATTAAACCCGAAAGTTTTTTTTATAGTGGGACGAAACAGACTTGTTTTAGATTTAGCAGATTGGCCATCGCTGGTGGAATCTTAAATGCTCTAAGTAACCTTAATAAGCTTATATGCATTCCTTATTTTTTTTACCTTGCTGGACTAAAAGGGACCTAGACTTTGTGACTACAATGGTAAGCTGAATATAACGCTACGCAACATTTCACCTTCATATTTATACGCGTTTTTATTTATTTTTAAGAAATCGTTTTTATTTTGGGACTTGAGAACAAAGACTGCTTTGCAGCACTCTATTAATTAAGAAATTGAGTGATCTTTCCGAGCCGCAGACTTAATTTTCGTGTTGATTAAAATGATATTGATTTTAATAAGCAGTTTTCTGGCGGGCCAACAATATTCTGCTCCCTGTGATAGGCGTAATTTTGCTCGATAGGTTTTAATGATTTTTCTATCTTCAGGTTGCTTTGCGGTGCAATAGCTGCGCCGAGGCTGAAATTTGCTTCCGAGAATCTTAATTAAATGTTACGAACCCTCATATATTTATTTTACTTTTAATATGCAAGATTACAATGCGGAGATTTTGTTGTGAAGCCGAGCATTTTTAACGTCTTTGTTATTTAGTCTTTCGCCCGAGCGTCACACGCGCCATGGGAACACTATTATATGAATCATGTTTCTCTGATTTTACACATTTTTATTTGAATAATACAAACAGCACCGCCACGAGGATTGATTTTAACTCGTGTGTTTATTAAATGAAATGCAAATAACTTGCATTTTCGCGAGGATTCATGCGCACCAGGTACCTGCATCCCCCAAAATCTACGCCCCAAAGTTAATAAAACTAGCGATATTTGCTCTTATTTCATAAGAGCATTGTTATGCAAATAACGTAATGCGAAACTTGAATAAAAACATAAATGAAATCCCGGCTCCAAAAAGTGATGCATATGGTGGAAATGCGAAATGATTATGCGAAATGAGCTCGTGTGGTGCCACCTGTCACAAAACTTACAACTGTAAATTAAATCGGAGTAATGTAACTATTTAATTGATCAGTCATTTTAAAGTATGTAATCTCAATGCTGATTTATTAATGCACCCATATTTGCGACTGTAAAGTAATTAAATATTTAGAGGGCGACATGTACGACCTAGTCAATGGTCATCTTGACGTAGACGTGGCATTAAACCTGTTTGGACGTCTATGAAATTTGTTATACATACGCCATACCATGGTAAATTTGGAGTGGGTCGTCAATTCGCTTGAAAGTATGCGTTTTAAACACTGCGTAATCTTAAATGCTTAGGGTTATGCCAATGCTGAAAAACAAGTTTGTTTTATGAGGTAATCCTATCTTAGGATAAGCTAACTTTGTGCTAAATTGATGTACTATATAATGGCTATAAAAATAACATTTTAAAAGTTTGATTTGTTAAGATACAGTATAGGTACATGCTAGTTTGACAACGGCTAATTTACTATTTTTAATTTAAAAAAATCGTATAATGAATAACAATGAAGCAAAAATACGTCGGTACGCAATTAAAATTATATTATTATACATGTACCTACAGATATATTGTGTCCAAAAATCCGTGTCATTGCCTGTGTCATTTTTCGTATGTACTGAACACATTCTTACTGTATTCCAAACTCTATTTCAAGGTTTGCATTAAACATGTATCTGCATGTAATTCAGTGAAGTAGTGAGTTCGAGATATCCTTATGCGTCTCTCTGTATAATCAATTTTCTAGAGGATGCCTCTCATATCGTTTTACTTAGATTCTTGAATTCTCAAGTTCATCACCGACAACTAACCAGTAAAGACTGCAACTTAAGTTCAGGCTGTCAAGTTTTTTAGTTGTAAATCCTGCATTCAAATTTCAACAGGTTTTATAACCTTAAATAGAAAAGCCTATGGAATTTGGCTATTAAGGGCAGGATACGCTGAAATTAAGCGGATGCACGTTGACCTTTTTATTTTATGCAACTGCTGCTCAATTCCACATCTGATTAATATATCATAAAAGTTTAAAATTAATGATACCTCCCCCATATGATAATTAAGTCTAAACAAATGCAAGCCCCTTTATGGGAGACTATAGGCCTGAATGTAAATCGCATCCATATATTTTTTTTCCATCGAAAATAAGTTCAATCGCTTCCGTTCCCCACTAGCTCGTACAATTGCCATTATTATGGCACCTATTAGCTTCATAAATTATCACAGTTTTGTGATTTTATTTAAATCTATACGTTTCCGGGGGACGTTATGGTTGGCTGTTTTAAATTTTGAGCGTTATTGTTATACGACATAATAAGATCAGTGAAAAATCAACATCGAGCATGGTTATTGTTGCACATTTCCAAAACATTGTTAGAAATTGAGCACAAAAGCCATCATATCCTCCGACTATTAAAATAATACAAACTAAGGCGGGATTGCGCATTATTATTGTTCCAGTAGACATACACGAAGGTCACACTCTGCTGGTAATAACAGCATTTCAACAGTTGTTTTAATCTGGCAATATTGGTGAACATACAGGGTG
>JAQIXS010001989.1:0-25392 GCA_034700785.1 Rossiulus vilnensis | reverse complement strand
ATTCGGGACTTGATTAAAAGTTCGAGTTAGCGGATTATTCGACTTATAGGAAGTCGAGGTATCGAGGTTCGACTGTAATACCAAACCCCAGAATACGTTTTGTTAAGCTTAATTAATTAAAGAACAAACACCCCTAGGCCCTGTGAAGTGAAACCTGACTGCGACACAACAACATTGCTATGCTAATGTGTGGAACATACACCGTTTTGTTCCACACAGGTTTTCAATTTGTGTTCAAATCTGTTTCTAAAATTAATTGCTGTTATTTTAACGAAATTAGTTTGTGCTATCTACATTTTTTACGAAAATATTCGGATTTTTTCCATCAACTGGAAAAAATATTTTTGGCTTTAAAGATTAAAAACCACATTAAAAAAGTTGAGTGGAAATAAAATTAAGCTAAAAATGCACGCAGCATTTTAATCATAAAAATAAAATATTATTCTTTATATAAAATAAAAATATTTGGCATTTGACATTATATTTGCAAACCTTTATTTTATGTTTTTTTTTTTCAAATGTTAAAATTGACCATAAATAAAAATGAAATTCTACAGAATTTAATTGTTCCTATACCGTAAATATTCTAGATAAGCAGATCAAATTGCAATTTTTTTGCGAAAAACAATTTTAGGCCTAATGAACTGATATTAAAGTAGTCATAAGGAAGCAAACAAGGTATTGCAGGCATTGACTTTACAATCATATCGACACAACTTAGATTTCAAAATTGTTTACCATAGAAAAGTCTCTGCTTTATTGTTTTTTTCTTAAATAAATCGCCGTCGGAATTTTTTAACACTGCAGTTATTGATTTTTAAATTACCATAAAATTTCGTTAGACATTTTTGATTTTGAAGGCACTTTCGACCTTAAGACAAATGTTTTGCTCAGACATCGATATTAGTGGAAATGAGACTCCAGGCTCACTTTATTTCACAAAACCATCCTCATCAATTTGGTTTTAGTATTTAATATCAAATTTCAAATATACATGTATATAATAAATTCTTTATTTAAAATTTTATTATCATTAAGGATACAGTATATTGCATGCAGCGAAACCTGGCTATAGTGACCACCGAAGGGACCAGACCAAATCGGTCACCTTAGTCAGGATGTTAATTTATCGAAAAAAATATTTAAATGTTTTCCTAAATTTTTACACAAACAAAGTTTATTCTCATCACTTCTATTTAAAAAAGTACGCGTACGTGTATTTATTAGGAGGGACCCTCGCAATCAAGAAGTGGTCAGTGGTCAATGGTCGAGGTAGGCAGGCAGTCAACATAAAGAAAAAATATCAGCATTAGCAGTATACATGTAGGCTTTTTTTCAGCTAGGTGATCAATATAGCAAGGTGATCAATTTGACAGGCTTCATTGTACATGTAACATCGTTAGAAATTTCACCCTCGGGCCACATTTACAACGTCCACAACACCACAATTTTAGCTGATTTAAATTCCATTTTAAAAATTTTAATTTAAAAAAAAACTCAAAAGGATCAACGAGAGCTTTAATCCCTCTTCCCAAACAAATAAAGTTAATATCGAAAGTTTCCGAAAAAATCACAGTGTGTAAGTTTCTCAAGACGACACCCCGTGACCTCATACTCCAGTGACCCCCTCCCACCCCCACCTGACCCCTACCTCCCGCACCCCCAGGGTGGGTAAACAAATGCGAGCAGATTGTCAACAGAAGCCTAATAATCTTTCGATACGAAGATTTTTCTGCTTTTCCAACCGGAAACGAATTCCGCTTACGAGTTAGTACACATTACGTGGCGTTTATGTACCAAGACAACAAAAAAAAATTAAAAAAAAAAAAAAAACACGTCCGTATCATATGGGATGTTGTGCAATACTGTACTGCAGCAGTACGTTTATACATAAATACAGTATATATACGACGTGCGTGTGTTTACTGCCGAACGGATTTTCTAGTCCATAAAACCCAAAGTTGAGTGCGCTAGCTTTCAATGGAGTGCAAAATGTAAATGCCAAAGCGGGTTATAAAGCGTGAAGAAGAAGAAAGAAAAGAGGAAAAAAAATTGCAAGGAAGGCCCATCTTCCCAACTATATTTCAAATTTTAAATATTCACGCCGCATGCTTCTGGTGTCTCACCAGCGCCTCAAGGGCCTTATCATTGTGAAACCCACTCGATACCAATCTCTAGGCTACGAAATAAATGCCTTCTTTTTTTCTTTTCGATTTCGTTTTCTCTTTGTTTTTGTTTTTTTTGAAATTTTTATATTCGCCTATTTCGACGAAATTTTGAAATCGTTGCGATCATCTTGGTTGTTGTTTTTATTGTGCGACCTTTTTTTTGCCCTTCTTTTTCAACGAAAAGTATTTTTAAGTTTTTTTTTTTCAAATATTACAAGGTGCCAAAGACTATGTAATGTCCAGTTGGTCCTGCCATTCCCCCTTCAGTCCTTCACATATGACGCCATTACCTGGTGGAAGGATCAGTACGATCAGCGCAGTAGATGTCAGTACAAATATTATGATCATATAATACTGATATTAGTGAAAAATGTAGCTATATCAATAACCATACTGATATTAATATTCACAAAAACCACTATAATACTAATATTAGTACAAAAATGTAGCTATATCAATAACCATACAGATATTAATAATCCCAAAAACCGCTA
Organism: Rossiulus vilnensis; assembly: GCA_034700785.1. NCBI lineage: Eukaryota > Metazoa > Arthropoda > Diplopoda > Julida > Julidae > Rossiulus > Rossiulus vilnensis. The sequence continues at coordinate 22,730 of JAQIXS010001989.1, read as the reverse complement.
ATACTAATATTAGTAAAAAATGTAGCTATATCATTAATCATACTGATATTAGTAGAACCAAAATCCAGTATGTATACATGTAGATATATTGTGATTTAAGTATAGAATCTTACTAATATCAATAAGATTACTCTGATATTAGTAAAGAATCACAAACCGATCTTTTCTCCAGGGTATGCACACCACCTTCTACGTGTTCGTATAAGTAATTCATTTTTGAAATTAGATTTCTTTAATTTAATGAAATTTTCATGATGATTTTTTTTGCGCGTTGTATTTCCGACTTAGTTCAAAATCGATTTGCAATTGTTTTCTTATCTGAGTCCAATTGTAGGCCTATGCATTTAATTCTTCCAACGAAGGTACTGGGATCAATTTTTGATCATGTTTGATGAGACCGAGACACGCTTTCACTCTGGATCAATGAAATTTTCTTCCTTAAATTACCTTATTTTACCATTACTTGTGATAAAGTTTATCAAAAAATTTGCCAACGGCGTTTCTTTTATTTTGGAAATTTCTCAGCAATTGTCCTGGGTGCGCCACTGTCATGTTTGGTTGTTTTATTTTTTATTTTTATTTATTTTTTGCATATTTTATACTAGTTATCATTGGATTATTCTGGTTCTTATCCGATTGAAATTGTTACAAATAACAGCCCTAAGTTAACAGAAAATTTTCTTTGCTGACAGTAGGGTTCTGTCTTGAATTAAACTAATTTTAGCAATTTTAATTTTTTTGTAAAAAAATCGATTAGAGATGGCATTCATATCGTTTTAAAATAAATTTGTTCTCATACATAGTTTTGGAGAGCGCTGCTTCTGACTAGTGCATCATCTTTACACCGTCGTCTAAACTTTACTTAAAATACGTGCTGCTAGTTTTACATAAATCGTAAACACGTTTAGTCAGTCACACTCAGTAATACGAATAAAAAGAAAAGAAAATTTCCACCAATAGTAAACAAGTGCGTCCGTGTATCAAATTTCGACTTTGGTTGGTAACACGAAATATCGAGGCGAACAAGTTGTTTATCGAATAACTGATTATAATTTTTCACCGGATTTGCGAAAATCAATTTTCGCATATGGCACAATTCAGCCCGGGGCAAAAGGGCCTTTCACGGAGCGCACTCCTCGTACAGGGTGATCAAAATGTAGCAGGCTGTTTACACTACTGAATGCAATGAAATTCGATTAATTAGGACACCGGCTAGTAAGGAAATTCGTCCCATTCGGACAGAAATAAGGGACATGTCGTTTGTTATTGTCAGAGAACATCAGACCAATCTAATGGGGGATATGACTTTCCCAAATCAATCCGTCGGCTAGCGCCTGGCGGAGAGACGTTGAACTATGCCTACAGACGTTTGGGAAAAATAGGTTTGTGATTTTTTTTGTTATATTTTATTCCAGATGGTGCGAACGTACGTTAGGAAGACCGAGTAGTTTTAATGTAGAGGTCAACCTATAAAACATAGATTTTTTTTAATATTTCCAAAGTGTCAGTGAATTAAACCTTAAAAATACTTTTTTAATACTTAATGACTTTTTCAATGATTTTAATTTTTTTCTTACAAATTGTTGATGAGTACTTTTCTTTTCTTACTTTTAAGGCGAACTTTAGATTGTTTTTTATATTTCTAAATGATAAAACATAAAAATAAAAAGCCTATCGGGGCAGAATGGGAAATTTGCGGACTAATTTTAAAAAACTAAAAAAAAACATTTAAAAAGTTACTGTATACTCACTTTTTGTATTGCATATGTTACTCAAATATATAAAGTAATGTTTCATACCTTTAATAAGTTTTTCTTTTTAATACCTATTTTTTTTAAAAATGGTTAAACATTAAGTATCCCGTTCCACCCCGAGTTCCCCTATGATACATTAGGGACAGTTGATGTATATATTTACATCGCTAAATATCATTATGGACACCACATAACTATAGTACTGAATGCAATGAAATTCGATTGATTTTTTTCAAGGGTGGCTGGGTCACGGCATAATTTTATTTCAATAATTGCAGTTAGGCTTATTATTCAAATGAATATCAAAATGTGCAGTAATGCCTCTACTTGTCTGTTCAAAACTATAATATACCTGGGAAGTTCAAATGGACCAACAGAATTCAACGGGTGTTTAGCGATTAGTCTTTCTTTTCCAGTGAATCATTTTCCATTCGTTGGGAATCGGTTTGGCTTTCCCTATGCTGGAATGCATAATCCATAAGCCGAATACTTCCGATCTGTTTCGGATATGGTAGTGAGGCCATCACATAGACATCTCTAATAAAACTGACGATACGATGTTATCGGGTGGTAAGCTGATTTCTCACTTGCGGTAATAACACCTCGCACTTTCATTTTCTGATACATCAGTTGTCCAAAAAACCAAATCCGAGTGGTTTGGAGGGCATTATCCGCCATTTTTATGCTGATGGACACTACGCAAATGCTTAAAGACGTTCTCTTCGCCACTCAAAAACCACAAGGACCTTTTCGCGCACAAAAAATAAAAATTTAAAAATCCTAATGGTAGGTTTTTTTTTGCTTTTGTTTTCATGGGAGGGGGATAAAAAAAACCGGACTATAGAAATAAAAAAGCGAAGAAAATGCACTTAAAAGATGAGTGCGGAACGACGTCCGACGACCAACGCCTTGAATATTAAAAAGGCAAAGACGAATAGGAAAGTAGGGGCGCCTGGGGACCCAAAATGAAGCAAGGCCCTCCGCCAAGGGGCGCCTCCATAGACTGGGCAGCAAAGAAATGTTCTATTATTATAAAACTTCGATTCTACGTGTATAAAACACGTTCAGATCAAAACCGGACCCGTGGAGGTCGTCCAGAAAGTTATGTTTCCACTTATCTGGTTATTTTCGATAATTGAAAAAAAAAGTTAAACGGTCAGAACGCCTGGCCTAAACCTTTAGAGCACAACTTTTCATACAATGAAACGTAATTAATTTTATATTATTGTTAGTTACAAATACAGTCTAGCGGTGAAACTGGGCAGTGTTTTTGATACATTTTATAGCAAGAGGAGTATAAGACACCAAACAAATGCAGCGGAAGCTCGGTTATCCGAGGTAGTCAGGACCGTGACTATCTCGGATAATCAAAAGTACAGTTAAAATAGGTGAAATTGTTTTTGTACAGTATTAAATTTATAATACATTGCATGCACAGGATGAATGCGAAATACGCAGAAATCGTAAATAGCTTGTTAACAACTTGTTTTTAAACAGTTTTAATTAGATTTCATAACCTCGTATAAGCCCAACACACTAACGCGCTTCCTCATAATTATTATGAAGCTTATTCAGTGTTCATCTGCTGGATACCTCGGTTAAACCGAATTAAAACATCGGATAACCGATCCTCGGATAATCGAGCGTCCGCTGTGTATCAATTTGTAGAGCTAACCCTACTACAGTAGGGTACTGAGTTAAATTGAATTGAGTACAATTTGTTGCGATTAATTTATGTTATGTATATTTAAGCATAATGATTTTTTTAAATTCTGGATAAATGCATAGTTTATTCAGATCATATTCCTCTACATTTTTTATTATTTTCTTAAAATGTGTTTTTAAGATTATGAAATCTAAGTAAACAAACATAGGAGCATTCAAGCATTTCACTTGTCTATAAATGAGGGGTGGAAAATTATAGTGACCCATGTCATGCAATCCATGTTTTGAGAAAAACAAGTTTATGTTATAAAAAAACATTCGTGTTGATATACTGATCAGCACTTATCGTAATTTGTCCTCTGTCTTTGCATAACATTGACACTTGGATCTTTACCACAAACACAATAAATGAAAATATGACGTCAGAATGTGCAATTTAGGTTCAACTCAAACAAATTGTGACGCATTGTGACTTACACCACTATGATTCTCCGCCAGTCAGTTCCTAATATAGACACCTTGTTTATTCCTAAGCTAATCGAGATGACAACGGGCCAAATAGACCCAACTGTTCCGCTGAGACCCTTACAGGAGGGGGTAAGGACCTTCTGTGATATGGGCGATGAGAAAAGAAGACGAAAAAGATGAAGTAATAATGACCTGGTTGTAGCACAAAGCAACGATGTGCAGTTTGAAATACAGTGTCTTTCGTTCCCTCAAAGGTCCCAAAACCCATTCTCAACCCCAGCTGACGTACGTCGGAGATATTTCGTCGGCCCCATTATGTAAAAGGGCCCTTGTGACTGCGAACAAGACGAAAAATAAAGGAAAAAAATGGGAGCGAAGATAAAGAGGTGGAAAAGTGTCGTAACATGGAGATCGATATGCTCTGAAATCTCCAAAACCTCCCAAAGATGGGCGGCAAATTATAGAACGATCGTTGTTGAACTTTAAACACACTCTCAATTAGAGCTGAACGTGTTACGAGAAAATGCAGAGTACATAAAACATGTCGGGTTTTGGAACACTTAAATCTATAAAAGTTTAGTTTAATGACATCTAACCACCTCTTCATTAATTAACACCCCTGGGTAACATTGGTAGTCTGCTAGGGTTTCCGTTACGTTTGATAATGAATTTCGTTAATCTAAAAAATTAATTATATGAATTGACAGTAAAAGATATAAATGATTATTACGTAATTCATTCTACAAATTAAATTTGAAAATAGATTTCCCCAACCGGCCGCGAAGGGTTTCCCCTGCAATACAATCTTGCATTGCGGGTTGCATAATTGACGTTTTTAAATTTATTACATTTTTAATAAATAAACAGGAGATATTGAAATTATAAAACACATTGGAGACTCTAGTAGACGACCAATTCTACGTTTCTGCCGTTATTAAAAGAAATACTGTAGGTAAAAATATCGAAAACATTGATTAGAAATAATTGTAGAATCTAGTATGAAATGGACTGGCTTTTGCTGATTTAAACCACACTCAATTGTTTTTAGTTTAGACAATGGCGTTTAGGGCTCCAGGCCATATGCCCAGCACTAAGAGGTGCTCAGAAAAGGAGGTTTGGGTGTGATTGAGAGAACGAGAGGGGGGAAAAATGGGGATCGACTTTTAGAGAGGAAATGAAAATTTGGATGCTCATCAAATTCAATATTCTTTACATTGTTCAAAACTCGTGTGTAGCAATATTATTTGTTCTTTTTTTACTTTTTACTTTTTTTATCGAAAGTTAGATAGAAACGTGCTCTGAACACTCAATAGTTTAATGGGAACGAAATATCAGAGAGAGAGAAAAAACTGAAAAATCGTATAAAAAAATGAACGAAGAAAGTGAAAGAAAAAAATAGCGCAAAACGGAAATGGAATTGCGTGTCGACTATGTTTCTACAATTCAACAATTTTGTGGATTTCCCGATTGTTTAGAATTACGCTGTCTTTCAATTTTAGTTGGTTTTTTTGTTTGTTAAACTTTCATGAAAACTGTCATTGTGCGCTTGCAAAGTTAAAATTTCCGAAAAAGTTTAACTTGAAAACACTCCGTTTATTATGAAATATAATTACGAAAAAAACCCCGAAGATGGGCATCGAAGGCTGCATCGCGGGTGTTTTTTTTGTTGCACATTTATTAAACTTCTTACAAATCAACTAGGCAATTTCAAATTATGCAAAATATATCAGACCCTAGAAGACGACCAATTTTATACTGGAAAAAAATACTTGATTTAGCATTGATGTCAAGTATTTAAGGCAAAAACGTGTAATTTTTTTCTTCATAATTCGCATTTTTCGGATCGGACATAAAGCGATTAGTTTCAAACTAGGGTACCTTTTTATACACATTTTACTTAATCTCTAATAGTAGAAACGTAGCCAAATATACGCTAAAGATGTCTAGGAGGATTTATTCTTTGAGACCCTAAGAAAAACAACTGATGGAATATTAACGGATTTCACTTACTGTATGTAAATTAAAAGCTCATCTATAGCATAACAAATTATGATATCACTTCAAGAGTATAGTTGCGATGCATATTGCAATAAAATTGTTTGAATTAACTATTTATGAACTTTTAGAATTAAACTAATGGCTCATTTCTAAACAATTATTCACATACATGTAAATAAGAGAAAAACAGTAATGAGACATATTTGCCTAGTCGATAATTATGATGAGATGATACCTCACGTTTCTAAAAACTATCAACTATTTTAACCAACAAGCTATACATACTATTTTTAACAGTACTGGTGTGTTGACAGTTATCATAACGTGTCTATCAGGACAATATACACACACAAAAATTAAATTTAAGCTTACCGTCAAGATGATTGCTTTTCGTTGCCTAATTCCTCGTATTGCCACCCAAATGATTCGCACGTTGGTCACTAGTGGTCACTACCGAAGGTTTTGTTTGAAAATTGTCAGGCATCATTGTCACATTGCCTGCCACTGTTTAACACTGGCACCTGTTAAGATAAAAAAATGAAATAAATTGAAGAAATTGGAACGCCTGAACACGTTGTTCGTGTGAAAACATGTGAACATTTCAAGCTCATGTGCAAGTGCATTAAGGATGAACCAAAAGCATGCCCACCGTGCTAAAAATATTACTGGCACATTTTTTGCTTCAAATTGGCATAAAGTTGCTCAATTTATTTTTACCAACGTAGAATTGGTCATCTACTAGGGTTTTAGCTTTGGTTTATAATTGCAATAGTCACCACTTATTTATATTTCAAAAAATTAAGAAATTTGAAAAATCCGCCGAAAAAATTCGAAGGTTGCCATGCAGGGAAGCTATCTTTCAGGAGGTCGCGTAACGTTTTTTTTCAATTTCTAAAGGTTTTGTATAAATAAACGGGGTATTTTGAAATTGTAAAACAAAGCTGAAACCCAAGTGGACGACAGATTCCACATTGGGAAAAATATATCTAGCAATTATTACAATTATTTGAAGCAAAAAACGTGTCAGTAATATTTTTGCATGGTGGGCAATGTTTCTGGTTCATCTTTAACCACTTCTGAAACTCGCTATTTTCACGAAATTTAACGTTCTATGAAATAGTTATTTTAAACAAAAAAAAATCAATTCTACACCCCAAATAAATCGATTAAATCGTGTCAGAATACAAAATTAAATCTTGTTTTATACGTAATGCGCACTAAATTGCATTTTATAAGGGCTAGACGCCGAAAAACATCGAGACTATTTATCGAAGACGTTAGGTCAGGTTATCTGATAACACTTTTCATCGCATAATATACTAAAGAAAGACGATTCGTTTTCAAAACTTAAATCCCTCAAAAGCAGACGAAAAAAAATCGAAGCACAGGATGTTCATTAAGTCACGATGCATTTGCCGAGACACGAAGTTTATGAGATGTCAAGTAATACACAAAATGTATTTATAACGGTTTACAAGGGTGAAAACATACAAGATTTGAAACATTAAAAACAACGAAATATGAACGAATACTGGCCAAGCAAATGGTAAATCAAATTTAACGTACGTTGTTTTTTTTGTAAATTTTCAGCATTCATTTTTTTTTAATTATTGAAAATATTTTTGCAAAATTCCTGAACCGAATTCTTTTAAACGTCTGTGAACAGCAAAAAAGTAAATGAAAACTTTAAAACTACAGGAATTTTTTCAAACTTCAATTTAAATTTGTTTTTTGTTTTTGATAAATTCAAACCCACTTTTTAGTAATATCTCTGCAGCAAACAGTACAAAGTGAATTAAAAAGTGAACAAAGTGAGCTTTTTCTGAACTACCAAAATTATAAAAATCAAAAAAGGGATACTAAGTAATCGGTATTTTAGAAAATGTTCACTACTTAAAATTATATTTGTTGTTGCCAAATTGCAACAAAAAACGATTGTTGATAAAATAGGCAAACAGAAAGACGAAAATCTAAACTAAAAAGCACAAATGTTAATAAAAATTGATGCCTTCTTGTAAGAGCCATCAGAATTTTTGCTAATTTCCTGATTATTTAATCCTATTCATCACGTGACTGCTAAAAGTACATTTAAACACTCAGACAGGGTCATTAGTTTCATAAAAGCATCGTTTTGCTTTTATGATAACGATCAAATTACATCCTTTTTGATCAATTAAAACACATCAGGCATAACTCACTAAAGGCAGCAAGCTTATTCGGCTTAACCGAGGAAAAGCAATCTCGGATGAGTATTCGGATTAACCGAGGTCTCCAGCAGATAAACATGCAAAAAGCATCATAACAAGAAAGGGAAGAGCGTTAAGGTGTGTTGGGCTGCTTGGAGTCCAAACAATTTGATTAAAATCTATTGTAGGCTGGTTGTTATCAAGCTATTGTCCATTTTCACATTTTTGGTATTTTCTGCGTGCATGGTATTTTATTAAAAATGCTTTTACTGTACAAAAAAACGCAATTGCACGTATTATTAACTGTACTTTCGATTACCCGAGGAATTCGATAATCCTAGATAGTCACGGCCCCAACTACCTCGGATAACCGAGCTCCCACTGCACTGACCGCGTTATTAACTGCCATTGTTTTCGAATCAACATGGCTTCCTCCATCGCTGCAAGTGTTATAAGCATCGTATTTTCTGGAATAAGAAAAAGCCATTGTTTTTTTTTTTCCAGATTTGATTTTCTCGATGAGGATCACTGACCAAGTTTAGTTGCTTCGACTATCAAGGGTGGAGTCGCAACGGACTATTGGCAGGTATCGCATGTCGGAACGGCGTACCATAAATTCATATTTATAGGAACGGAAGGAATGCCAAAAAAATATATATAAAAAAATCGGTGGAGTTTCAAATGGATTCGTGTTTTTGGGAGGGCAAACAAGCAGAGGTGGAGAGAGAAAAAATAACACAAAAAGCGAAGCTTAATTAACTAACGAAGCTATTATTATATTAAAGATCTTTATTGATATTGGCAATATTGAATCGGGTTGGCACCTTGGCAAGGACCCAAACGGTTCTCGGGGGCGGACCTCGTTTTTATTGGAGTTTTTTTTTTCCTAATTTTTTTTTTTTTTGTTATTTGAGGTTGGAAGGAGATCCACGGATCCTAAATTGACGAACTCGTCGATGGCACGATGGGGGATTGGAGAAAAAAACAAGAGAAATTCAGTCATCCGCCCCTCACTAAATCTCCTCGGAAAGAATCCCACTTCCGTCCCGTATTTCTGTCAATTCGGATAATAAAAGTACAAAAAGCAATGCCGAAAAATCAACCGCTTTTTAATCAACCTTTCTTCCGCTAATGGGTCGACCGACGACGAAAACGGGTGTTCCCTCCCAAACGCCATTGTTTAGCCCAGGGGTGACAGACCTTCTGTCGGCGCTTCTGTCACCCATTGTTATTGTTGGCCAACTGAGATTTAACAACCATCTCCACTAACTCTACCATTGCTAGTACTACTGTCGGCCGAGGAAACTTGCCCAATGCAAGGACCGATTGAAAATAAACAAAAGGGGTATTACCCCCTCATGCTAACATCTCAAGACCCTCGGGGAAATTACACATTTCTGCATCGAATACTTCTCGTAACTGCTGAATTTATTTGCCCACGTGTAGCATTGGTCGTCCACTAGGGTCTGGATTACCGTAAATAATTCTAAAATGGCCTGTTTATTTATTTTAAAAAAATAATTAAATTTCGAGAAAAACATTATGCAACCCGCAATGCAATGTTGCCATGCAGAGAAGCCCTGTCTTAGGCGCATAAACCAAAGCTGAAACCGGTGGACGTCCAATTCTACATTGGGGAAAATAATTTAGCAATTATATTGAGTATTTTGAAACTAAAATGTGGGAGTGACTTTTATCCCACCATGAAATGGAAGAAATCCGTTATGCAAACTCCAACGCCCATCTGAGATATCAATACGGTGTGAAACCTCATTTTCAGAGTGCCTAACGGAATGAAACCATGTTTTTTATCAAGTAACAACAACTCAAGTCCCTGAAATATAAAAATCTAAGCAATTCACTATAAGGTACGGAACAAAAGAGAACAAGTGGTAAATGTGAGCAAATTAAACTAAGAATTAAGAACTAATTTAAAGGTTAGCAGTTAAACCACGGATTAACCTTAACCAAGATAATAGATAGGGTTAACCTAATGCTTGTATTATAATGCAATTTTCCCAGAATTCCTAGCTGCAACAGGCCATCTCCATGTTTACTATACCTCGTGTTAAAAATCCCTGTGGTAAGATGGTGCAACAAGAACCTATTAACCCTTAGGTAAACTTGTGGTAAAAAGTAACCAAAGGTTATCTAACCTTTCATTTAACCTACAATGGTGCAACGGGCCCTTAGTGTTTAGCGCAGAAAAGTGGTCTTTCAAAGACACAACTTGCGTTTTAAACCATAGATAATGCGTATGTGTTCTACGCTTTGAGGGACGTGATAGAACGTAACCATGGCAACCGTAGCATACTAGCATTTAACGCTGGAACGAATGGCCGTAGTCGCGGTAACCGTAGTAGTAGCCGTGGTAACTGTTGGAGCTGATCGATTGTATTTTCAAACAGAAATTATTCATGTTAAATTATGTACAGTTACATTTTGCAAAATCCAAAATCCAAATCGACTCCAAAGGAGTTCAAGATTCCATCGATTCCATCGAGCCACGACGCCATTTTGGTCATTACGAATTGGTCTCCCCCTTTTCATTGGCTACATAATGGCATTCTTATCGACAGAAGTCCAGCTTTTAAGGTCTATTTTATCCCCAAACGAAGAAAATGCAAGGGGGCGAAAAACCAGGTTGACGTTTCGCGGTTTGACCTTCAAAGGTTACGAACCAGTTGATGGCCAAATGGGGTTACATCGCGTAGGAATGAATATGGGCGAGGACCGAGGCTAACTCCTAAGGGACCGTCCTATACTCCTCCTATAGTCCATTATCGTACGAATTGGACAATACTTTCCCTTCGTACCTATTAGCAACCATAAGTTCCGATGACGTCGATTTATTTAGACATAAGACCATGACGTCAAAATTGAACATAAATTACGTCTTCTTAAGGCAATCGATCCACGATGTTACTTAGCACAGGATATTAAACAAATGACGTCACTTTAGGGCATTGTGTTAGCAGATCGTCCTTCTGTCACATTTTTTCGAACGAATTATGAACGAAGTACTGATTTATAAAAATCGAACTACAATTCACATGTATAAACCAAGCTATCATTACAAAGTTATTTAATAATAATAGAAACGCTACAGCCCAGCAGTTGGTTTTTTTTAATAAAATTAATCCAAAAAAACTGCAGGAAATTGACATGAATAGGAAATTTTCCAAAACCGAAATATAGGTGTTTTAAATTACGGTTTAAACTTTTTTTTAAAAAAAAAGAAAATTAAAAAGTCACTTAAAATTACAAACAAAACTTTGCGAACATTTGTTCAAGTTAAAATTGTGAAATATTGAGGAAATTTTCAACAAGCAGAATAAATAATGTTAAAATGCAATCTTTCTTAGTTATATTTAAAAACGATAAATATTTCATGCATTTTTCTTTACCATAAAATAAAACTACAACAGTAACGTTTCAGTACATTACTGTTTATCTGTCTACAAATCAATAGACAAAATCTGGACTGTCTTTAGAGTGTTACATAGAATGAGAGAAGGAAGAGTAGGTAGAAACTTGTCAAGTTCGGATGATAAAGGTCAGTCTCTCACCCCCCCCTCATCATTTCAATGAGTAATTCACATTAAACAAGTTCACTATGTCAATCATCACAAGTATTTTCCTGTGAAACTGCCCTTCCCTTTTCAGAAATCCTAAATCTGCCACTGCATTGGATTAGAAATGATTGGTACAATGGTGGATCAATTAGTCGACTTAATTATGGATTCGATTGTAAGGTTGTCCATGACATGGCTTACAATAAAAAGGAATCAACCCAAAATGTTTTTACATTTTGATCGAGGGGCTAACATCTTTAAAAAATCGTTTACACCTGACTTCAAAGATTTCAATGACTTCAGTGGCATTATCAATGGGACTTCAATGAGATTTCACTGACTTCAAAGACTTCAACAAACAGGTACACATGACTTCAGAGAGATGTTAACCCCTCGATTTTGACACACCCTACAGAATCCTAAAAATGTCTTTCAAAGAATTCGGTCAGTCCTAAGGATGTGAAAGACGTTGGAACGAAGTCGAGAAGTACTTTTATCCAGAAGGGTATCTCTCTATTGTCCGGCTCTTTTTTATTTTTGATTCGGCGCATATCGCTTATTTACTTTGTTCTCTCCTGAGATTTATTTGAAAAATATCTTCGTTCAGTTCAGACTACTCCGCAAACAATATAGATTCATAATGTGCAAGATGGTGGAGTGAAAGGAAAGATAGAGAGAGAGAGAGGGGGGGAGGGCTTGTTTTATGAGGCTCTACTCGCCCAATTCCTTATTTGTTTAAGAACAACAAATTTTTTAATGTTCCGATATCTGGATCCTATTTCGTTTGCTTGGGTGGACTTTAAGGAAAGGGCGTGAGGATTGAGAGTGGGTTGTGTTTGCAGAGGGACGAGGGACGCTGTTGACATTCAGGAGTAGTATGATGTGCCCAGCCCAGGGGTGTAGGCACCTAATACTACTCTTGTCATAATCACAGTTAGGGGAGGATAAGAGGAGGAGGTGGAAGGGGAAGGGCTTGAAGAGTAAAGAAGGAGAAAAAAAATCGCTGAAATTCTTCGCTGGCAACTTTTATTTCCTGTTATTGCCACTCAAACATCTCGAGATTCTGTTAGTGCCAAAGAGGCCTTTTTATCTATCGATATGATCGAGAGCGTACAAAGGCTTCGATGATACTCAACCAGAAATCTAACCCAGTTGCGATTATAGTACATTGTAGTAGCGTATTTTGAAGCTTGACAGGAAGCACTGAGCACCGCAACGCCACCGTGCGACGACAACGAGAAATCGCGGCAAGTTTTATAAGTCGAGAGCACAGATTTACGGCATCTTTGGGAACCCAGCACTCCATTATCCGTACGTTCGCCAGGCTGTTTCTTGGATTTTTCGTGAATTTTCTTGTACGATGATAAGCAATCAATGCCAGAATCTTCTGGCAAACTAGTTCTTTATCTCACGACGTCCAGGAGTTTACAAATTACATAAACCTGTTGCAAAAAGTTTGAAAAACCAACAGTAAACACTTATTTTTTGTCGTAAAGGTGGTCGAAAACTTTTTTTTGGTTAAGCAAAGAAGGCCATTTTTGCCAAAGCCAATTTCCACCAACTTTGGTCATGTTGTTGAAAATATACAACGTTTTATTGAAATGTTTAAATCGTTTGTAAATACAAATTACAATCCTCGTCAAAGTATATCGTGCCACTTCGTTGTAAAGTTGTATGTAGACCAATCACATCAAGTGCATAAGAGTAGCCATAAAAAGTTGCCAATTTTTTCAAAAAATTTGATAACTATCTTTAGAATATGATTTCAATGTTGCAGTTTAAAATAAAACATGCTTTCTTAGTGTAATTTTCTCTTGTGACCCAGAATGCAGTTAACAATACAATTACTATGAGGCTACGAGATCAATATTTATTGTGAAAATTAATTTTATGTACATCAATTGTATACCAGACTAGGTTTATGACTTTTGTGAGGTTTCTTAGGTGGTCAACATAGCAAGGTTTTACTACATAAGCGCTTTTCTCGAAACCATGAAACATTCACTGCAAACTAACTACCGCACAAGGTGGTTGAAAGCTGTCCATTTTGTCCCAATCACGTATAGGTTATGTAGGCTAACATTTTCTCTAAAAGGCCCAGTTCTTCAGCGTCCAAAAGCAGATCGGTATTGATCAAACCAGCTGAATTTCGAAAGTTAACCTCGCATCTTGAGTATTTTCGAGGGGGTTATTTTAAGTTTGAGCCCAGGCAAAGAGACATGGGCTTTACGAAGGCAATGTCTTATTTTTTTCTCAAAGTCCAAGATTTTCTATATCTGGTTGGCCGATGTTTTATGGATTCCCACGAGCTACTTTTATCATATCAATAACTTTTTTTTTGGCGGATTTTCTACAGACTTTCAGCTATTTTTTTATCATTGACTGATGTCTCCTTTCATTACTTTCTGCGGGAATAGGCCACGGAGATGCGCCACATAATGGGATTTTCAAATATTTCTTTCTCCGTTTTCCCCGGGAATAAATATTTCTTCTTTTCTGTTATGGATTTATTTACTCCATATTTTTCCTCGCGGTAAAAAAAAGAAAAAAAAAACCACGCCATCAGACGAAAAGTTTCAGTTTAGCGACGAAAACGACTACTGTGTATCAGATGATGTTTACTAAAAACCCACCCGAATGACAACGGATTTGTCCAACCAAATATTCCCTCTATAATACTGTATACAAAATGAGAGTAACATACATGTAAGCGAAATACCAGTTCAGTCAGGTCGTCATCATTGCAGTATTATTTCTTCCATTTTATTTGTTTTTGTTTAATGTCTGAGCAGGAGATCAGAGTTGGGCCAAAGTTATCAAGGTCCCAGACAGTAATTTACGTAATGGTATTACTGTAGGACAACGCATTATGTAGCGTTGTGCTTGTACAATGGACTCGCAAGTGGACAAAAACATTTCGTGTGTTTAAAATATGAGCTCGTTTTGAGGACAAGCTAGCCAACCACTGTGCATGCACATGGACGAAAACTTTGTGAAGTTTTTGTCAATTTTATATCGGAAGTGGTCACACGCGGGCAGATTAATGGACGGTTCAGAATTGATTGCAGAATCCAAATCCTTAAGATAATGAGATTATAAGAAAAAAATATCAAATACTAGACTACTTGATATAATACTTGTTATTACATGTGGTACATTCATTGTGTATACTTTACCATTGCTGGGCACATTTTCTTGAATGTTAAGTTTTCCAAGTGTTTTGTTTGTAATTGATGTAATTGATGATGGGCCTGGCGCGGTCACACAAGTGTATACATCCTGCTATATTTCATTACATTGTGAAATTTTTTGAAATGTTCCATTGTTGCAGCCGGTAAGCGATATAACACTGGTGGTTACATGTTATTGTATATAGAACCATTTCGTTAAGATGGTTGGAATTAATCGTCTTAGATGGCGTTGGAATAGTTATCATGAAGAAACGATCACTAATATCAGTATGATTCTATTATTATATCACTATTTGTATACTGTTTTTTTGGGATTACTGAAACCAGTAGGCTTAATGATATCAGTATTATAGTGTTTTTTGGGACTACTAATGCACTACATTTTATTACTAATATCAGTGTATGATCAGTCAATTTGGTATTTGGTAAATCAGGTATTTTGTGTCCATTGTAGGCAATGGATCTCAACTTTGACAGCGTTGAAAAATGGTCACACTCTGACGGATTGACTTTGTCTTTTCGGACATCCCCATGACCCCCCTCGGACCCTCGCCTCTGGGGATTTGCTTAAGTATGCTTCGATTGGGTCTTAAGCGTTTACGAGTGTCGCCACCAGGGCGTCGTAAACGGCGCTCTCACCGACAGACGCCTTGCCAGCCTACATTATGCCGTATTTATTGCGGTATAGGGCTATTTATTAGTACGATCAAAGCCTAAATCTTTTTCTTCTTCTTTTGCTTATTCTCGATATGATAAAAGGGATTAAGCGGCGCCAATTACGGACGATGGAATCGCCCAGTTCGCAAACAATGGGCGTCACAAAAGGACCGGAAGGGATTAAGAATGAGGAGAAAACAATAGGGAAAAATATCACAACTCCATTGGGATTATGGTTAAACTATTCATTGCGCGAACGAGAGAACTTCCGCTAGTGCATGTAGTGTAGTTATGGGAAAAATTTGGAAATGCCATGTAAGCTGACATGCCTTTAACACGTTTTTTAAAAAAATAAAACGTGTCTGAATCAAGTTTTTTGATTCCAAATATTCCAAATACTGTAGGAAAAGGGCCCACATCTTTTATATAAAGTACATGCAATTGCCTTATACTTATGTTATTGCGTCAATACTTAATAAATAGCTGCTTGGATAATTATCCTTGATCGAATGTTTAGGTTAATTACAAAGACAATAAGGATGAATGAAAAGCATGCCCACCTTGCACATATATTACTCGTACATATTTTGCTTCAAATTCTTATTAAAATTGCTAAATTTATTTGTATTAATGTAAAATTGCTCGTCCACTAGGGTTTCGGCTTTGGTTTATAATTTCAAAATGCCTCGTTTATTTATAAAAAAATTAAATTTGAAAAATCGACCACGCAGGGAGGACCCGTTTTAGGAGGTCGCATACGTTTTTTTTAATTTGTTAATTTTTGAATACAAACGGGGTTTTTTGAAATTATAAACCAAAGCGGAAACCCTGGTAAATGACCAACCACATCAATAAAAAAATTGTACAATTTAAACATTTGAAGCAAAAAATTCGTCAAGTAATATGTTTGCATGGTGGGCATGCTTTTGGCTCATCCTCAAGGTACATTATATTTTATTCTCAATTTACTTTATCAATTTATATAATTGGCCATATCTGAAGAACTAGGGTCGAAGATGTCGGCCATTTTCATAGAGTGATATAATTGACAGACGAAATCAATGACAAAATCCCTTCAATAAACACGACGCGAAAATCCCCTCCGGAGTGTCGTCTTTTGCCATGTGTTAGCCTGACACTCGATGCATGCACCGAGTCAATATGACGAAAACGACTTGACTGCAGCGCCACCAATTTTTTAGTACAAGTTTTCCCTTTCTAGGACCATATTCATGGAGGTCAATAATCTTTTACAAAGAAAGCTTTGTTCATTTCCTCACTACGTTTCAGCATTCATGTAAACACGTCTATTTCGTCCATATCATAATTAAGTTAACATTGATAACAGGAGTGGAAATTCGTGAGATTCATGAGATTTCAACTAATCAAATTCCCCTTCCTGATTGTTCTCAAACGCATTGCCCATAAGGTGGATTTCGTCAATTTGTCCAATATATGTTCCAATTCTTATTTGGTTAATTTGATGGCGATGGGATTGGGGGGAGGAAAGATTTATGTCGCTCGATACAGGTCGGATTATCGGGTGCTTATTAAATTAACTGACGGACAGATCTTTTGATAACTGCCCCCTTATTTCATCACTGTAATGACATTACATCGAGGCACAGAAGACTGAAGACGAGGAACAGGGGCCTCAACCACGTTAAACACTCCGCGAGTGATTTAATGAACATTTTAAATCCAGATTCAGGAACTACATAAGTGTGATCCAAGGGAATCGGCAAAAGAATCTTAAACGCCTTTCTAAATAGATCAATATTCATGATGAACCAATTTATTGCAAATCTCTGAAAATACCTCGAGTTAGTAAATGTCTCCATATTGATTTCAATTTCAATTCACGGCTCATCACAAGTCCCATGTGTAGAGATAAAGACTTCACACATTCAGCATAACAATAGTACTATAGTTTCTCAAAAATTAGCCACAACCAATGAGAGCAATTCAGTTTATAGATTACGTCTTCCAGCATGGAGAAAGCTACACCACTGCCAAGGGATGGCAAATGAGTCACTGGCCTGGCGTGATTAATCGCAATGAGGCTCTTGCATATTATTGGTCCGTTTGGGTGGTTCATTCCATGTACTGGTATCATGAATACATGAGCAGTGTAAATATTTTCTTAACATGTCACTCCTGGTAGGAAGATCGGTATAATCAGTACAGTAGATATCAGTACAAACATATTGATCCCCATACTGGTGGTGGTAGTCCCAAAACCACTATAATACTGATATCAGCAGTCCCAAAAATCAGTATAGCCTATATAGTGATATCAGTAGAGATTCATATATTGATCTTTTCTCCAGGGACATGTCGATATCATGAAATGTCATGACGGTCCAACGTGTCCATAACATGCATGAAACATATTTACATGTCTAAACTGGATCTTGTTCTACTAGGACCTGTCGACACCCATGTTTAAGAAATATTCATCCCTACCATATTATGGGCACCCCTGAATTTTTCACGTGTGTGTGTGAATTTATATATAAGTGTATGTGCAGATTTAATACTAATCATTGTTGACCATTTTTATGGCAGTGGAATAACAACATTAGAACTGAATGCCCGGATGACCGACGCGACGCCATTTCCGTTTCTGGAGCTGGTCGGTTCCGGTCATTTCTGGCCGGATGTTTGACGGCGACGGTGGCGCCACGGTCCGCAGTTCAATACGGCATTGGTCGGACTAGTTTCGCGTTGTCCTAGCCTTCGAACAGAACCACTTCCGGTAAATAAATTGAGTAAATGAATGGCGACAAAATGCACAATATACAAGAAACAAACAAACAAACGTGAAGATGTAACATTTCGAATACTGAAAGGGGCAACTATGTCCCTTTGATTATTATTATTATCTCCATTTAAAACCGTTCCAATGTTTTATAAGGAAACATTTAAAATGTTCTCGTGTGACATCTGGCATTTCTGATAGGTCAATGACAGCGTTGTTAATGCACATAACAAAAACATCAGTAAAGTTGAATTAAAGTACATAAGGAAAAATTGACTAATGCTACAGTATTTCACAGAATTATTACAGTGAAGATGTAGCAAAAACGTATTTGGATGACCGGATGAACCCTGTAAAACTGAACTAAGCGTATGCCCATCTTGTAAAAAATTACTCGTACATTTTTACTCCACATACTTATTATAACTGCTTAATTTACTATTCCCAATGTAGAATTGGTCATCCACTAGGGTTTCAGCTTTGGCGCTTAACTTCAAGATGTGCCGTTTTTTTTTAAATCTAAAAAATTTGAAGGAAAAGTTTTAAAAAAAACGTTATGCAACCAGCAGTGCATAATTACCCTGCAGGGCGGCACCGTTTCAGGGGGTCGTGAAACGTTTTTTTTTTTTCAATTCTCTTGATTTTTGATTTTGTTGTTGTTATACATAAACAGGTCATTTTAAAATTATGAACCAAAACCGAAACGCTATCGGACGACTAATTATATACACAGAGGAAAATAAATTTAGCACTTATTATAAGTATTTGGGGGCAATAATGTCCATACTCCACGCGTTATTCCTGTTAATCTGATAAACGTTTTGGTTTTTTTTTTTGAAAAATTTGCTGAACCCAAATACTTGACATTCTGTCATTTCACTACAATCCTTCTCCTTGCTTGCCAAATCCTCTAGTGTTTGTCGCAATTTTTGTTTAGCTTGTTTTCTTATCCCTTTCCATCATTTCTTTTGATTTTTTTTTGTGTCCTTTCTCCCTCACCCTGCGTAGCAAAATGTCCTGAAGGCCATTTCGTGTAAGATGCTACTCGTGTCCGTGGCTCTTAAGTCCTTTGTATTCGACGCTTTAACCCAGGCGTGGTTCTGATGGACAACCGACGGATCCTTCCACCATCCTCCATGGATTTCATCCACATCCTCCTCTACTTCCTCTTTCTCCTCCACCGCAATTGTCAAACCGTCTTTTCTCGTTGAAAACAAATCCTGCTTTTTTATCTCTAGTTTGACCTTTTTTTCCCCTCTTTTTTATGTCAACGATCCTCTTTTATCCCCCAAAAACACGTCAATTAAAGTTGACGAACATACTCCTTGCGTGTTTGAAGACGCCGAATTACGTTTTAAAATTTGTTATAAAGTGTCTAACATGGCGTTTTCCAAACATGTCAAAAAAGTTGTATTAGTGAGAAACCGTCACAGTGCTGATGGAAACCTGTAACAGCTGGTAACAGCTTTAGTCAAATGAAACATACTGACTTATGCAGGTTTCCCTGGTTAAAATATTTGATCATGGCCTGTAAGGTTACCAACAAACCAATGGAAACGAAAAGAAACAACTTTTGACAAAATGTTTTTGATCACTCGACTAGGACATTATTTTACATTACATTATTCTACGGGGATAAACCTATTTTATTATTATTATTCAAACCACATTTTTTAAAAGTTTTACAAGGCAAACACTGCTTTTGTTTGACTTCCGAACGTGAAAATGTCCACCAATCAAAGTTGGAGTTAAAAAAACGAAGATACTGACAGTACTTGTTTTCTCGCAATTTCCACGATTTTAATCACGGCTCTGAGTGAAATTCACCGTCAGAAATTAGATGTAATTAAGGTCGAATGAGGCGGTAATTACGCCCTGCACTCCTTTTTCTTAAATGCAGGCTTTGATTTTAGGAAGACCAATTAACGAGACATCGCCAATTAAAAACGGACAAGAACATTTGAAGACAAAAGGGCTCTTCATTCCAAGAATTTAAGCCTGGTTTTTTTTGGGGGGATATGGGGTTCCTCTCTTCCCCTTCTCTCCGATTCCTTAATCCCAGTTCCCTCATCAAACCAATAAGATCTTAATCACGGTTATCAGTTCCGAAATCTTTGAAAAGTCTTTAACGGACGGTTTTAGGCGTGTTGCATGAAGGTCAATTAAAGAGAATGAGCGTAATTAAGAGCGAGAATACGATCGTAAAAAATACACTTCCGTTGATTATTATCTCAAGCCCCCGACACCCCCGTCCACAAAAACAATTTTTAAACAGCAGTTTATTATTTCCTACATAAAAATTTATCCATTTAAGGATGAGCCAAAAGCATGCCCAAATACTTATTATAATTCGTCAATTTATTTTTAACACTGTATAATTGGTCGTCCACTAGATTTTCAACTTTGGTTTATGATTTCAAAATGCCTCTTATTTATGCAAAAATTTAGAAATTTGAAGGAAAAAAACCGTTATCCGACCGCCTAAAACGGGGCCTCCCTGTATAGCAACCTCCTTCGATTTTTTTTCGGCGGATTTTTCAAATTTCTTAATTTTTTTAAATGAATAAACTGGGGCATTTTGAAATTATAAACCAAAGCTGAAACCCTAGTGGACGACCGATTCAACGTTGGTAAAAATAAATTGAGAAATCATAATGAGTATTTGGAGCAAAAATGTTCGAGTAATTATTTTTGCATAGTGAACATGCTTTTGGTTCAGTCTTAATACTGAAAACGTATTATTAGTGGTTACCAAACAATTAAAAAGTGTTTTAATCACAGTAAATACATCGTATAAAATCAATCATTTATTAAGTTTTATTGTGGCAAAATGCATTACTTGTGCCAAAATTTATAATTTTTGTACATCACTCCTTGTTCTTACTCCTCGGTGCCTTTATTGAGTACACCACGCAAAATCCTAAAACTTCGACGCATCAGATTTAATTGTTCTTTAAATATTTTGAAATTACGCTACAAAAAACGATAAATTTTAATTTTTAGATAAGGAAATTTTCCACCAAATATCCAAAAATGCTAAGGGGGTCATTCCTAAAGGACGTCCGGGAAGGAAGGGGAGAAGGGTTTGTGACAACCGGACACTGCCGGACATAGGGAAAGGATAGGGGGTGGAGGTCAAAAAAGAGGACGTCTGGGTAGACAGGTGAAATTTCTGAACTTTGCACCGAAAAAAATTGGGCAAAAGTGACCCTAAACTGAAAAATAATAAAAAAATAATATTTATGATAGATATCAGTATCGATTCAATGCTTTTTGAAATAATATCACGCATTTTTATTCAAATCGAACCGGACTTTAAATTAAAACCGGACAGTGGCGGACAGGGGGAAGGTGAGGGTGGTCACCATGACCCCTCCCCCAAGACGTCTTTTATAGATCGCCCCTAATCTTATAGAAAGATGATGCACAATTTTCATATAACTCAACTATGTTCAAAGTTATGTTTTTCAAAAAAATTATACAAACAAGGAATTTTCATTAAAAACCCATTTAATCCCAGAATTAAAGCAATTTTTCTTAAAAACACGAGACTTGTTCGGCCAAAAAATGACGTCATTTTGCCCCAAAACAACGCAAGTTTACTCAAAAACAGTGAACTCGAAAAAAGTCCGTACTGGGGAGCGTCGTAGTGTTTGGGCGCCATTTTCCCCTCTGGATGTTTTTCCCTTTCGCTTCATTTTTTATTCTTCTCACTCGTCTTTCTACATTTATATATATATATATTTTTTTGTGTTAAGCTTTTTTATTTCGGATGAACCACCGTGTTTTCTTTTCTCGACATTGTTTTCTTCTTTCTTTCGTACATTGTGTCTTTTTTTTTTCTCTTCCCCCGAAGCGGCATCAAATGTTTCGAGAAATCTTTATCTTTTCGTGAACTGTAATAAGGACCAACACCAGCCTACATTACATACAATATTTCCCCTCGATGAAATACACGCCTACATTTATTTGTACATTCTTACTTTTTTAAAGTTTATAATCGAATGCGTTCGTTAACAGACATTGGACCCTGGTGGAAAGATCATTACAAATATACTGATATTAGTAAAAAAAATGAAATGATATCACAAATCATGCTGATATGAATTGTCCCAAAAGCCAGTATATCTAGTGATACTGATATTACTAGGATTATACTGACATCAGTATAGAATCATGCTGGTATCAATAAAATATCATACTGATGTTTTTTCCAGAGTAAGTGGAGCTCTTGAAGAAGCCCTACCCTGGTGGAAAGATCAGCATAATCAGTGCTGTAGATATCAGTACAAATATACTGTTCATATACTGATATTAGTAAAAAATGTAGTGATATCACTAAGCATACCGATATCAGCAGCCCCAGCACTGATTATACTGATCTTTCCACCAGGGTAGGGCTTCTTCTGGAGCTCCACTTACTCTGGAGAAAAGATCAGTATGTGATTCTCTACTGATATCAGTATTATTTTTAT
>JAQIXS010001988.1:0-25395 GCA_034700785.1 Rossiulus vilnensis | reverse complement strand
GCTAAGCAAACACAAGTGCATAACATTGCTTTTCTGCAGGCACAACATCAAAACTAGAACATGCTCACAAAACTACAAACTACCTGTACGTTTAATTTCAAATTATAAATCATTTGCACGTTAATTGCAAATTAAAAATATCCTAAAATCAAAGTTGTTGTCAAAATTTAATATCAAAAACTGAATGCATATTTCGTTGTAAGAAATGATAAGGTAAGATCTATATTAGAACAGTTTAGTACTGCTCGTCAAATTGATCACACAAAAATGAAACGCAACGAAACTTTTACTGATTTTAGAGGAACTTGTGTGTCGATTTTAAAAGATTTTAATTAAACTAGTAAAGCGAGTAAGTGTACCTGCCACTTTTCTTACAAATATTATGCTACTGTGTTCAGGCTATGCATTTAGCCACGCACGTTCTGTATAAGGAATGATACAGAATAGTGAACGTACAGATTATGAAGGACTGTTAGGCTTATATGACATTGTTAACACAATCAGTTGTTTCCAAGGTCAGTAATTTAATTAATTAAAAATTTTACCTGCTTTACTTCATATCTTATTAATGATATGCACCACTTAAGTGCATTCATAAACGACTTCAGGTAATAGTAATCAGGAATTAGGTTTTAGCAAAGTTTGACAATGGGGTTTTCTAAAATGTAAATGTAAAAATAATAATTGCATTTTACAAAAATGTTTTCTAGCTTTTTTTAAAATTATGCACACTATCAAAATATGTTATACAATTAACCGATTAAGCATACTTAATAAACAGTTTTACAAAGAGGCGTTTACACAGATATAGCAAGGATGTTTCCTTCAAAAAAACTTTCATATATTGCATGCATATATTGTATGGATGTACAGTGCATATATTTAAAAATTCATGACAAACAGAGTTAAATAATAAGTGTACATTTTTTTCTAGATACCATACTTTTTGTTTAAAATGAACTAAAAAAATTAAAATAATTTCTATACAATGTATAAAACTTATAAATCCTTTTATAATTCTAAAGATATTATTAAGATATTAAAAGATATTTAAAGAAATTCTACAAACATATCGATGGCCTAGTGGCAAGACCATATATTAAACATACATGCAAGTGCATTTTTTCTGGGGAACAAATATACGGATCATTAAAACAGCATGGGCATTTAAATTCAGTGATTTTATTTTTCACATCGATAAACTGCTACATTATATACATTTCAATTTATATTAAGTCCGCCATTGATATGTTTATAGGAGTTATTTAAATATCCTATATAAAAGCGCGTTAATGTTTTATTTAGATTTATAAAATGACTTAGGTTTAAACATTGCATAGAAATTATTTTAATTTTTAGTGCATTTTAAATAAAAAGCATGGTAACTAAAAAAAATTTACGCTTATTATTTTCACTACGTTCTCATTAATGTTTTCGTAATTAAACGTTATAGGTGTATAACGGCTGAACTTGTTGTCGTTTGAACAAAATCAGATTATTCATATCTATATTTTTCACGAAACTATTTAGTTTTTTCCCTTACCTAGAAATGATTTTTTGGCGCTTGGCAAGTTATGGTTTGGCACCCTTCAAATATGGATACATCTTTCTTACAGGGAGAATCAATGAAGGTGATCTTCTACCAAGTCAACGCGCCTTCACAAGTCGTATGATGTCCAATTTGACAGATAGAAACCATGAAATGTACCGCACCTTCGTTGCGAGGGCCTCTGACGCCATTAAACAGTTGCTGAATGAATTGTACGATTTTGATAGAGATGGGTTGGGCGTTCAAATAGAGTTTGAGTTCACAATAACTAACATTCTTTTTTCGGCCCTCGTCGGAACTGTCTTCTCCCCCGATGATGGGGAACTCAAGTTGCTCATCACAAATAACATGGGCTGGGTGACAGATATCATATGTTTATCCAATTACATGCATATTCCCTATATTACGCGGCAGCCTGATCACCAGAGAGTGGTTCAATCCAGAAACAGAAGGGGCGCTTTCGTGACTTTCATGAAGCCTATCATTGAAAGACACCGTCAAGAACTGGATCCAGAACATCCTAAGGACCTTATCGATGCATTCCTTGTGGAACTCGCCAGAGCGGACTTGCAAGAAGATCAGTTTTTCACTGGTAAGCGTGATGGTCATATTATTCAGATTCGTGGAAGTGGTCCTGTGTTGTAAGTGTTTGGACATATGAAGATTGCCAAGCATAAGGTCTTAAGCACCAAACCCCTGCAAATGCGGCTTTCAGTTCAAAACATTGCAGGGGACGATTCCCCACCTGCCAGGGTAATAAGGAGGCAATGAAGACACCCCTAGCATTGTGGAGTTAAAATTGCCTTTACCTGAGCCTTAGGACATACATGCAATGCAAGAACTTAGAAAAAAAAATATTTTTATCAAAATTTTACAAAACAGTGATATCAGCACGGCCTTGCTTGCTTGAGTAAATTGTTATTTTTCCCTTGGATAATTGGGTGAAACACCAGTTTGTAGTAGTCCTTATCTGGCTATTTCTTGATTGGATGGAAAGTGCAAAAAACATTTAAGCACTAAAATGTGCAGATATCCAAGGGAAAAATAACAATTTACTCAAGCAAGCTAGGGCGTGCTGATATCACTGTTTTGTAAAATTTTGACAAAAATAATTTTTTTTCTAAGTTCTTGTTTACAACAACAACAACATCATCAAGGCTATTAGGGGGTTTCTTTACCCTACAAGCCTAATTAAGTATGATCATTTATATATCTGGAGTATAATAAAAATACGTTTTCCTAAATAAACGTCATAGGTGTATAACATCTAAATTTGTTGTCGTTTGACCACTGACCATTTATTGAGGCCGGTTTCTCCGTACTAATAAGCAGTATAACAACTCTTTGTATGTGAGACATTGTTTGTAAATACACTTTTAAGTACTAGTATTTAAATTTTCCTTGACGTGCATACATGTATGAGTAAGCATAATAAGCTGTAAATTGTTTGCACAATTTTGTAAGCTATCTTCAGAATGTACTGTAATTTCAAATAAGCCTTTTGTAAATTTAGTACAACACCATATTACTGGTGTTTTCTTTACTTATCAACATTTACAATACAATTTTTAAAGCTACACGATCAAACTTGATTGTACAAATTTAGTTAATGTACTTTTGATTTTGCTGATGCCACATAAAACATACATTTAACGCTTTAATAAAAATAACTTAATCTTAATCATATTAAAATCTTAAATTAAAACTAAATAAATACACATGCATGTAATTTTTAAATGAAAGTTATGAAAATTAACCTTATTTAAGGTGTAGAAAATTAAAATAAAATAATTTAAAAAAGTATTACTATACATGGACCACCTGACTAAGGTGACCGATTTTGTCAGTTCTCTTTGGTGGTCACTATAGCCATGCTTCACTGTATATCTTGCATGTACATTGTACATGTGGTGTAATGCATTTTTAATCATATGGTAGGTGAGAATTCATTTTCTAAGGAGAAAGCCATTATACAGATAAAGTGCCATGGCATTTTGCAGTTAGCATAGGGATGCAATGTTTTTTACTTAGCCCTTGTAGCCCTTGTCATTACAAGTAGTTTTTGGCCTACAGCCATTACAGTCATTACAGTAATTTAATTATCTCCTTTGTAAGACAGTAAAAAACGAGTTTATTGCAATGTTCCAGAATGCTACTTCCTCCGCTGAAGACCATCTTCAGACCAATAAACTCATTACTCAACGTCTAGTTCACACTAAAAGAAACATGTAACATTTTTTTCATTCCAGAACCCTACCTCTATGAGATCCTATCAAATTTGTTTTATACAAGCCTTGCAACTATATCTACTACAATTCACTGGCTGCTATTGATACTAATCAAACATCCACATATTCAAGAAAATGTAATTGCAAACCATTACTTCGCTTATGTTTTACATTAAGGATGAGCCAAAAGCATGCTCACCATGCAAACATATTGCCAGCAAATTTTTTCCTTAAAATACTTATTGTAATTGCTCAATTTATTTTTACCAATGAAGAATTGTCGTCCACTAGGGTTTCAGCTTTGTTTTATAATTTTAAAATGCCCTGTTTATCTATACAAAAATTGAGAAATTTGAGAAAAAACGTAATTCGACCTCCAAAAACGGGGCCTCCTTGCATAGCAACCTCCTTCGAATTTTTTTCGGCGTATTTTTTAAATTTATTAAGTTTTTTAAAAACAATGAACGAAGCACATTGAAATTATGAACCTAGCGGAGGAGCAATTCTACATAAGAGGAATAAATTCAGCAATTATAATAAGTATTTGAAGCGAAAAATGTATGAGTAATATTTTTTTTGCATGTTAAATGTGCTTTTGGTTCATCCGTACATCCTAAGTGAATGTTCATTGAAATGTTCACTGCACCGTGCGCGGCACAAAGCGTCAATCAGATCACACATGTGTCAACTTTTCAGATTCACGATGAGCTGTACAGGGTTATTGGTGAAGTGGAAACTTTGACTTTGGACAAGTTGCATTTAATGCCATATTTGCATGCAGTAATTCTGGAAGGATTTAGATTCTCCTCAATACTGCCAATTGGTAGGTAAATTTGGACAACCCGCAAGTGGTATCGTTCTTTGAAGTAACTTGCACACTACGCAAAACAAAGCTAATGGGGGCAAAACCATCACTTTCAAACTGAATTTTTTATGCAGAAGAACTACAGTGAAACCTGGCTAAAGTGACCACCCAAGGGACTGGACAAAATCGGTCACCTTAGTCACGTGGTCAATGTATCTAAGAAAAATCGAAGTCACGTGGTCAGTATATCGGAAAAAAGTTAATTTTTATCACATTCATTTAAAATTTGCATGCAAAGTAGAATATTATTAAGATTAAGTTATTTTAATTGAAGGGTGGAATGAAATTTTTGTATAGCACCAGCAAAATAAAAAGTGTAAAAAATCAATTTTTACAATGAATTTTGATCTTGTAGCTTTAAAAAATGTAAATCAGGTAAGAAATCACCAGTAATATAGTGCAGTGCTAGATTTACTGAAATGTTATTTGAAATTACAGTGAACGTATACTCAGGAGATAGTTGATAAAATTGTCCAAACAATTCACAACTTATTATGGTCACTCATATGCACTTCAAGAAAATTTCCCTAAAGGCGCATTTCCCTGACTGATGTGCATTCGGGCACCAACCACCAAGTTATATTTCCTTAACTAAAGTGTTAGTGTTTTTATAAACAAAGAACCTTCCTGCGGTCAATGTAGGAAAAGTTGCTATTGTGCTTATTAGTACGAAGAGGGCCCCCAAAAACTAGTCAATGGTCAAAGTAGGCAGGCGGTCAATATAGCGAACAAATTTAACATTAGTAGTATAAGTATTTTCAAGGGACCCTAATAATTGGTAAATGTAAGCAGGTGGCCAAAATAGCAAGGTGGTTATTTTGCCAGGTTTCACTGTAAGAACATTAGCACGAACAAAAAACTTCATAATTCTGAAATGGATATCAAACGTCTTAAATAAACGTTTTGTCTACAAACGACAATGTCGTGTTGTGTACAATTGACGTTTTTTTTTGCCATATGCAATTCAACGTTGATTAATGTCTGTTTATGACCATTGGCAACTATATGGTTTATTTCAATAATTATCCACAAAATTGCTATAAATTAATTTTTGTTATTGATTAACATGACTAAATTTGGTTAATCAAAGAAATAGAGATGCTTACATTGATTTAAAGCTTTAACTTGACTTGTGTTGGACTGACAATTTATTGACGTTTAAAAAATGTAGTTAATCAACGTTTAATGCATTCATCTAATCAACATCTAATCAATGTAGCTACTAAACATGACTTGTGTTGGATTGACAATTTATTGACGCTTAAACAATGTAGTTAATCAACGTTAAATGCATTCATCTAATCAACATTTAATCAATGCAGCTACTAAACATGACGCTATGGGGTTATGACATGTATATTTGTAACAAAGTCACAAAATATATTGATCATGGATACCTATGTTTAAACAAGTTACAGTAGAACCTCCAAAATTTACCACCTCCCCACGTTGACCACTTTTAAGTAACTGATAACTCAATGGAAGACGACCTCTACATGTTAACCACTGTATGTTGTACGTTGATCACTTGGACTATGACATATGAATGGTAATGTACATTGACTAGCATGGCCTCTACATGTAAAGTCATGGATGATTAAATTTATTGGCTGCTTGCAAAACGCATGCAAGAAGTAAAGAGTTCATTTTGGACTCCTACCATATAAAGGGGGCTTGGCAGTAAATATGAGAAATTCCCTTGTAGAATTTGATTAGAGATGTGTGCTGTTTATTACCACAACAGTTAGAATAATTGTCTGGATATGCTTCCTAATCTTCCGGAATGAAATTTGAAAGTACATTGTACGCTGTACATTAGCCTATAGTGTTTGTGTTAAAAATGTTAGTAGGCCTGCTACTATAATTGCTGGGTAAATTTGCAGAACATAAGCAATACTTACACATTATTATGAACATTTTGATAAGATAATGCGTGGCACTAAGCAATTGTTTAAGTTTTACGGGACATGTGAGGGGGGGGGGGAAGAAGTGCGTAAAAACCAGACAGAGGCAGACAAGGGAGGAGGGGGTCCAAAAACCGTCGAAATACTCGGACATCCATTGTGGATGGTTCCTTACTTGTACCTCACTTGCAGTGGCGTATCCAGGGGGAAGCACACCGGGCCCGTGCCCCCCACCCCGAAATCTTCATGATTGATACGAAAGTAATGTATCACAAATATATTTTTTATTATATTTCATCAATTATGTATTTTCTTTACATATTATGTTGTCATTTAAAATTGTTTTATGTGCCTCAAAATGCCTCCCCGAAACCGAATCCTGGCTATGCCACTGCTCACATGTACACGTTCAGTTCGTGGAATTAAAATCCTGTGTCAGTACATGCCTCATGTTGGTCACCTTCTTATGTTGACCTGTTTACTTCACTTCCTTGGGTGGACAACTTACAGAGGTTCTACTGTAGTTACTTGTTAAGTTGTTAAGGTGTAACTAAGCAAACTGTTTTCCAGGTGTACCCCACAGTGCAGTAAACGACACGACTATCGGAGGATACAGCATCCCAAAGGGTACCACGCTAATAGGATTGCTATGGAAAATACATCGTGATCCCGAACTTTGGAAATATGATCCGAGCAAATTTTTTCCTGAAAATCACCTCAACGATAAAGGGGCCATTGTGAAATCTCCAAACCTAATGGCCTTTTCCACTGGACAAAGATCCTGCTTAGCCGAGCAAGTGGCTTTCAACACAATCTTCCTCATTCTCGGCAATCTACTGAGAACTTTTGAAATACATTCCGTTACAACGGACATTTGGGAACTCCCCAGCCTGGATGACAGTCCGGGTGGAGCCTTCCGTGAAAGGGATTCGTTCGATGTGATATTTAAACTGCGAGAAATCCTTGATGAAACGTATGGTTCTGTTAGTAATAGGTGCTTATGATGCAACTCTTTGTTTATAAGAAGATACCCCACATGATGTTGGGATATATGTCAAAATATGTTGACAACATTTCTAAAAATATACCAATTAATATACCGGAAATTTCATCAATTGGGACTTTTAGTATGTTATGTAATGTATCTGAAATGTTATTGTATGCATTATATTTTAAGTTGTATTATGTCGCATATTTTAAACTACATTACAGTTTTAAAATAATCAGATAATATTACATAATATACTAAAAGTCCTAAATCATGATATTTCTGGTATATTAATAAGTGTATTATAACAATATTCCGTTACTTATTATTATGCATATTTTGCAATTTGTTCCAACATCACGTACGACGCGAATTTAAATGCCATATTTATGTACTTGTTTACTTTTTGTTCAAGTCCCTAGTTCTGCATTTTTAGCTGTGATGTCGATCACGTTTCTTTTCTTAATTTTCCAGTTAATATCGATGAATTCGCTTTCAGTGTTTTAGACTATAAATGGACCTATAGCGAATTTGAACTAAATATATAAATCAGTCATTTCATTTAATTACTGCACTAAAATGCATTATTGCAATGAAAATTAGTTTTAGCATAAGTGAAATTTTAGTGAATTAGTGAAAATACTTCATTTTACTTCAGATGTATGTAACATTTCCGTTGTTCGGTCTGAAGAGTTTTAAGACAGCGTGCTAAATGCATTTTAAATCAATTTTTTTTTGGATGTACACAGCTTTCTTGTAATTAAATACCACTTAACAATTCGTGAGCGATTTTTGCTTTTAAAACAAACTCCTATCACATGATGAAGAGGAGTCAAATTTTTATATGATAATACACAAAATTACCTTAAGCATCCTAATTGTTATTAATATTTCTTAAAAGCATTGTTGTGCTATCTCGGATAATCGAATTATTCGGATAATTAAACGTTTAGTTAAAACTAGGTGCAAAAATAGGTATTCAAGGTAAATAAGAATTGTGAAAATATTTACAATATTAGTTACATATTTCTCGATTGTACGACATAAGTAAACTTACTGCGGATGAATTTACAATATAAGAGATGAGAGTATTATAGTACCTCCTACAAAGAAAAATTGCATTTTTAGAACTTGTAGGGTCCATCGTTCGGTACAATTGTTTTTTTCCGATATAATAGTAACATAGTATTTAATTTTTTTGACCTGCTGATAGTGCAAGTACAAAGCATGTACTCTAGTGGAGAGGTTATTCCGTCCATGTTAGCTCTTCCTTTGTTAGTATGATTTTTGAGTGAGCTGTGAAGGTAGGAAATACATGTGCTTAATAAGGACAATTCCCTAACTTTAGTGATTATTTTAATAATTTGTTTATAATAAGATCCGGAAATTTATCTCAACTACCGTAAAGTAAATTTTGCTTTTCTCGCTTGCTGTATCCTTGTAGGAAGATTCAGAAAACCGCTTTTCCGACTTTTGGATTCGTGGTTATAAAAATCTTATTTTTTGTTTTGGTACCATTACTGCCATTCGTATTTTGGTTATTTTGAATTTGGCTGTCTTGAAATTGTTTCACCTGAGTGCATCATCGGAGTACAAATTATCCAAATTTTATGCTAACATTTTAACTGAAATCATCAATAAAACAGAAGCAAATGTTAAAAATGGTAATGGATTTGCCCATTATTTTGCAACGCTCTGTTCCTAACGACCATCAATGCATGGTATTGAATACAAGAAAGGAAGTGTTTTACTTCATTCCTTGTCGGGTGATGATCTACCAACATTCTTTCAAAACGAGAAAATTGTGAAGTTTAATAATGAGATATTTTTCTTGTATTACTTCATGCAGACATGTGGTTTGAATGTAATGGTCAATGCATGCATGATTAGAAACAATTCCAATAAAGCAAATGCTGTAGTGTTGCTGTTACAATGATTTTCATGTAAGTTTGTGCAACAAATTTGCTACTTAAATGGAGATAGTTTTGTAGTTATCGTGAAGTATCCTAGGTTTGAATGCGTTATTTGAATTGTTTAATCTAGATTGAAAATGCTTAAATATATTATTAAATAAAAATATTTACAAATAAGTGTTTGCTAACTTACCATTGTTATTGAGCAAATTAAGATGGTGTTTATTAGTTGCGTATAGTTAATTGTGCATTTTCTAATTTGTATCTCAAAATACAATTGATAAAAAAATTCAAATGGAATTTTATTTTAATTTAAGATTGCCATCTTGTTTCCACGTGCATCTAAAAAATGAATTAAGATGTTTCATTTTGCAGTGTAGCTGTCCGTCCCGGGCTGCATGTGGGTGAGAGAGAGATTATTTTTGGGTTGCCCTGCACTTTAAACAGTAGGGCGACGGTATGTTGTTTGGTGTGTCTGCTAACAGCAGACACTGCTGTTGTCTGCTGTTAGCAGACACCACAGATGTAACTTACCTTTGCACTTACAGAAATTGTAGATAGCATAATCAATGATCTGTGGCCAAAAATTCAACTTATCACCACGCTCCCACTGTCAGAATCCATCATTGGTCTAAGGATTTGTCTAAATTCAACCTCCCTAAGAGGGACACCTCATAACTCGCAAGTTGGAGACTTTTATGCACTTTAAAGAATGAAAAACTCCTGCAAGTTAGACAAAAATTTAATAACATACTTGTATGCACATGTAGATGAGCCATGTACAGACATGCATGGCCATCTATAAAATTGAGCATGCACAGACCAGATGTGCAATCGGATTCTGAATCGGCGGAAGAGTGACATGACAGAGGAGGGATGGGGTAGGAAACCATCTGACCATAAAACTTTCATGACTGGGGCAGGGGGAGAAGCAGGATCCAAGAATAGGGATTTTTGCATGACGTCATTTATAAACGCTCCCAAACAGCTTATCAACAACTCGC
The DNA here is from genome assembly GCA_034700785.1 of Rossiulus vilnensis. Classification (NCBI taxonomy): domain Eukaryota; kingdom Metazoa; phylum Arthropoda; class Diplopoda; order Julida; family Julidae; genus Rossiulus; species Rossiulus vilnensis. The sequence goes on along the minus strand of JAQIXS010001988.1, from coordinate 14,944 downwards.
TTTTAATGCATGTAATTTTTCATCAGATTTAATGGCATCCAAGCAGCCCCATACACTAAACTGCTCTCCCTCTTCTTGCTATGTTTCTTTTTCAATGTTGATCTGATCGGGACATTGGTTAATTTGAGGTGACTTCACCTCGGTTAAGTCGAATATCGGACAAAACTCCTCAGATAATCAAGCTTCTACTGTAATATTATTTCTGGTCGTGTTTTCGAAAATCATTCACCTGCTGCATTCCGGTGATTAATTTAAAACAGAGTGGAACCTGGCAAAATGACTACCTTGATACTCTGACCACCTGTTTACATTAACTTGATTAAAATTTGCAATGCACATTTTTGAAGCTACAAGATCAAATTTGATTGTAAAAAATAATGTTATGTACTGTTAATTTTTCTGATGCTATACAAACACTACATTTCACAGTTCAATTAAAATAACTAAATCTTAATCATATTAAAATCTTAAATTTAATTTTAATAAATAGACATGTGTAGGCCTATTTATTAAGTTTTTATTCAAGATTTTAAATGAAAGTGATGAAAATGAACTTTTTTTGGTGTAAAATTTTAAACGTTTATCGATACACTGACCACCTGAGCCAGGTTTCACTATATAAAATAAAAATCATTTGTGATCTACATTTTTTTAATAATTTGCTTGCGGCGTTATTTCAAAATTATTCTGTAAACAAAAATAATAAAAAACTGCACTAGTACAAGTTTTTGGTATTTCACCAGCTGCTTACATTGAGCTGATTAAATTTTACAATACAACATATTATCGCAACAAGATCAAACTTGATTGTAAAAATTAATTTTATGTGCTTTTGATTTTGCTGATGCCATAAAAAACTATATTTCACACTTCAATTAAAAGAACGGAATCTAAACTATATAATCGCATAAATGAATCAAGAACAAACGGGACCTTAACGTTGATTTATATATCAAAAAAGCATCTGCTACAGCATTTAGTCGATTCACGAGTAATCTATTCGGCACATTTTGAACTGTTTGTCCGTTAGTGCAGTCCAAGGAGTTCTCAGAATCTGTGACACTTCCTTTTCGACCAGCTCGTACGATTGTGCAGTGTGGCACAGCCACTGGTAAAACTCATCACTCCATTCTGGACTTTTTGGCCAGTCCGCACGCTTGATGATGGCATTTCTCCGAATTATCAGTCTACGCAAGTTTTTAGCCGTGTGAGCGAGAAGCAAAACGGTTGAAGTGGATATGTGCTCCCGAATTACCTGAAAAACACGGTAGAAGTTAGTACTTTGCAGACAATCCTCTTAGATTCCCCTGTAGACACATTTCTGCTGCAAATACCTATCATAATTACTACATTTATTCTTTAAAGTGTATGAGCGATTGTCCACTAGAGTCTGAAACGTTTTTATACATGTAATTTGACCCGTTTATTATTTATACAGCCGTAATAACAAAGTTGAAAAAAAAACACTTTATGAGGCTTCTAATGCCCACCATCAGAGGTATCATTAAGACGAATATCAGTTTCCCACGATTTCGGAGGTCGTTTTCAAAGTTTATTTCATTTCTTAAATTATAATTTTTCTTAATTGACGCATTTATAAATAAAAAAATATATTTTAGACCTTAGTGGACGACCAATTTTGCACTGCGTAAAATAAAGTTAGCAATTACAGTAAATATTTGAAGCAGATTGGGTTGAGCTTAATGGCAAGATTTTAAAACTGCCAAATAAAACCCTTGATAGTTATGCTATAATAGTGGACTTATTTCTACAATATATACAGTGTATAAGAGATTCCAATACTTCAGAAAAACGTCTACTACTAGAATTGTACATAAGGTTTCTGTTACCAGAGTATGGAGGTTAGGACACTGCCTGCTTAACAAGATTAAGGATGAGTCAGCTCTTTCATGGAAAGAATGGGGCACATAGAATCGTGGCAGTTGCAGATGGGCGAAGATCTGCAGGTCATTTTTGTAGTAATCTACAGCTGTCATGATGGTATGTGGCAAAACCTGTAAACAGTACAAATTTGATTTATTAAACGAAACAGCTAAGCTACTTATTTGCTAAAAACATCTTAAAATTTTAGTAGTCTTCAAATGTAATATAATAATTAAAATTATATGAAGTTACACTAAATGTTTAGTTAGGGTTATACATGTATTGGCACATTTATTTTAACAGTAAACATAATTATCAAATTCGCGAAGACGTCTGGTCATATACACGGAAAGACAAAAAAACAACAGTAAAAGCTAATGAATGCCAAAGGCTATTTTTAAATTCAATTTTTAAGCAAATATATTAAAAGTTTTTTTTAATTTTTACCACGTATATTGGATTTTAAAATATTTACCTTATAGGTATTTTATAAAAAGCAACAAAGATGCTAGTGCCATTGGCAAAATACTTTAAAAAATTACACCATAAACAATCGATGTTAATGCTTTTTCGATGTCTGTAGAACGCCATATATATTATTTATTTGAAAAACTGCTTACAACTAAATGCAGTTGTTCAGTTTTGTTAAATGGAGACAATTCTAATCCTAAACCTGTCATCCCTGGCATTTGGGAATCATTTCAAACAAAAATGTGTTTTTAACCTTCTATGCTTCCTAGGGATCATGTAGGATTTATCTTTAAAGCCATGCATATACATGCATGTCAATTCAGTGGTCGGCCACTAGGGCTTCAGCTTAGATTTATAATTTTAAAATGCTCAATTAATTTATACAAAAATTTATAGATTAAAAAACGTTACTGCAGCCTCCTTCGAATTTTTTGGCGATTTTTCAATTTTTTTTTTTTTTTATAAATAAACAGGGCACTTTAAAATTATAAACCAAACCTGAAACTGTTGTGGACGAGCAATTCTACATAAGAGAAAATAAACTGAGCAATTACAATAAGTATTTCAAGCAAAGAGTGTGTTGGAAATAGTTTTGCATGATGGCCATGCTTTTGGCTCATCGTTAATAGGACGCTTAATAGGCCAAGTTAATGGCACCATCCAATGGTATTGAAACCTACAAGTACAGGACGTTCTTCCATCCTCCACTTACCCTGAAGCACGGCGAGTCATAGGTGATGGAGCGCACCGGCGCTTCCGGCTGCCACAGGATACACTGTTGGCCTGCTTGACCAGTGCCTTCCACGCGAAGGTGGACCCTGAGTTTGGGCGCATTGTGGCGGCAGTTCCTCCAGGCATCAACAGCAACCGGCCTGCTACCCTCAGTGTAAGCATTTTGCACCACGTACAGGTCGTGCAGATTGGTGTTTCCTAGCATCTCGATGACGTCGCTGTCCAGTTGCTGGGGGCTGATGTGGAGCTCCCTGAGGCCAAGCAGCACACCAACATGCAGGATGGGGCAAGGTCCTCGGCTGCAGTTGACCAAGCGCAGGAAGCGCAGTCGTTCAGAATTGTTGAGCACCACGTCATCCAGCAGGCAGATGGCCTCATGCCTCTCCAACAGCAGGTCGTTGAGGATCAGGGCGCGCAGGCCAGGCAGGTTGCCGATCAAGCGTTTTAGCGTCTGCAGGAGGCGGCCTCCTGTGCCGAATACAAGGTCCTCGTTGGTGTCTGTGGTGCTCTGGATCAGGTGGCAGGCAAACGAAAACTGAAGCATGTGGACGAACCTGTATGGAAAGAGACCATAAAGCTGTCCAGGACTTGTTAAACTTGTCTGTCGGTATATCCCACCCTCTCGCCCCATCAGCACCGAAAAAATAAACCAAAACACAATACACCAGTGCTAAACATTCACCTTCCGGCCTAAACCCCATATCTCTATCCACAAATCCGTCATCTTATCGTGCCTATCGCGAGATGGGCTCAGCTCAACTTTAGGTCGATCGAAACACGAACAACACGGTTGACCAGCTAAAAGGACAGGGGTAGAGTACGCCCGCTCTCTTACCTGGTAGTATTAGCTAGTACAAAACAGTTTTTCTTATATTTTAAAATTTTGTAGAAAATCGTATTTTTGATTTAAGTAGTACCTATTTCTGAACTTTCGAAGCGCATTTTGAATCGTGTATAGTATATTTTACCTGCTTCTCCCAGCTGCGGGTTAGATAGGATTAAAAAAGTCATTCAAGCATTAGTTGGTTTAACCGGCCAAATCGTTAACAATGAGATATTGCAACAGACACATCCTGCTTGCTCACATCGGCAGCAGAAGGCGCCCCCATAATATGATGGCTAAACTACTTGCCTTAATGGATTCACCTCGAAGAACTCCGAGTAATAGGAGAGCATGTTCATCATTTCATAGAGATTGAAGAAGTTCGAAATGGGCTTGAAGATGATCTTCCGGAAGTATGCTGCCACGCGATGCAGGCATATCTGTGTCCTGTAATGGTCAAGCGTGTGCTGGTACCCCATGTAGTAGTTGAATCTACGACGGGTCATCGTGCGCTCTTCGATGACAAAGGTGGCCCACACACGTTGAGTGTAGACAATGCGACACCAGTTTCGGCACACCATGGACACATAATACCGTTGCTGGATGGTCAGGCGAGAAAAAATGTTCTCCAACACTAGGTCTGGAAGGTCCTCCCATCTTGGTCTCGGTTTCCTAATTTTCTGAAAGTGGAAGCAAATTTGGGACTTGCTTGTACATCAATAGATGGCCAGTGGCCTCACAGGTATACAGGAATTCTGGCCGGGTTTCATAATCTGCTCTACAAAAACGAGATGCGCCGCAACATTTTAACAATTCTGTTCTGTATCTAAGGCGAGGTTTGTTGAAACGTTCGGTGATACGTGATGCAGTTATAAAACTAGTTTATAATTATAGTAATTTAATGCTGTTGAAAAAGCAAATTTAAAGTTAGGCTTATGCATGTAAAATAACAGCATTAATCTAAAAATATGTAATATTTTGTTTGGTTGCACTTCGTTGCAGTTTAATTTTTTTTATTATTTATGTAGGCCTACTATAAGATTAATGTGGAAAAATATTTAATCTCAACAATGCATTCAGATATTAAATAAGATCATGTTACTTGTGCAGTATTATTCATATATTGCCAAGTATCCTGCCAAATACGTTGTCTGATAAGGTCATATAAATTTTTCTATATTTGGCCTGTATGCATTCACCTTTGGCTTTATATAAAGTTGCATTGTATGACATTATCAATATACATGAATGACCGTATACATATACTGTATAGAGTAACAAATGACCTTATATGGCTCACACATGGTCGCGATATGACATATAATAATGCGTATAACTGCATATATGACCATATGCAATTTTTCCACCCAGAATGGATAAACGTTTTATATATACTGAAATAACCGATTTTTACTGTAATTTCATTAAACTTAGACTAGAATGTTCATTAGGAAAGAAAACAGTGGACACATTTATTTAGAAATTGAATTTTATTTGTTGAAAAACTAGACCAACAAGTTTCTGAACAGTTTCAGATTTGTTAACAAATTAATATGAACATATTTTCAGATATACTCGGGAATAATTTCATATTGATAATTTATAATTGGTATTATTGGTACCCCCTTTATGCTTTGTTTGTTGTTGTGGTTGTTGTCGTTTAATATCAGTAGGCCTACTTTTTCCTCAAAACAATTTTTTTAAAATAGGCTAAATATTCCACGATGCTTTTTGTACGGCTATCTTATAGCTATTTTATCCAGAAATGGCATGTATCAAAATGAATTGATAAAACCTTGTAAATTACTTTAATAATTTGGCCAGTACAGTGTAGTAGTGAAAACGAATTACTAATGTGAAAACTGGCGCCCCACCTGTTTCTTGACGTCGGGCATTATGACTGGAAGTCTTGTCCCAATGGAAATTGCAGTGTTCCAATAGATAGCAACCAATTCTCCAATGCCTCATCGTCCATGTTAAAAATTTCCATGAGGGCCTTTTAAAAATTATACCAAAGAGTCAGTATGATCATGGGGTGAACGTTGTTGCTCTCACAATGTCAATGGCTGAGTGCCAGTAACTGCTTCCACTCTTGGGAAACGTATTTTTAGTTACTTTCTCGTCTAATGCGCAGCACACATGCGGTGACAAGTGGCTAAATATAACCTAGAAGGATTTAATGAAATGCAACAAATAGGAACAACAGTTCAATTGAACTGTTGTTCCTATGTACACTATACACTCTAATTGTGACGCTGACATCACTATCAGGGTTATCATGAGCTATACACAGACCGTACAGTCAGGCTAGAGAAAGTGGAACCGTCATGAAAGATAAAACCGAATAAGTGAAAAATGTTCATGACCCGAACATTGCCGTGTTTGGTGTGAACTGCTCTTAAGGTTCGTTAACGCAGTGGATGATTTAGGCATTTGGCCCAGACACAGTCTAATTTTGAAACCCCTCTTTCATAATTTATTTGATACCTTTCCTAACTATATCCGAAAACTTTTAGAAATACGCAAAATGTTGAATTATGTAACTGAAATATCATTTTTTACTTTCTTCCAATCACATATACATTTGTATCATCATGTATGATTTTCGTGGTAAACATGATCTTCAATTGATGATCAACGTGAGCTTTTGTTATGCCTCCAAGCAGCATTGTAGGCTTATGTATATTTGTGTTTGATTTAATAATACAAATAAATTAATGCTTATAGAACATTGTAACACGGCTGTAACATGGTATTAGCATGACCCACTAACAATTACATAAATACAGTATAAATAATGGAACAGTATACATACACTGTATTATATCATAACTTAACTGAAGTAAAATTTCGCGATTCGTATTTTGAAAACACAAGTTACCACAAAAAAATACATTTTGGCCGAATTTTTTTGAATACAATGTAATGTTCAATTCATAATCTGGTGTGTTTCGAAACATAAACAAATATGAATTTTGGACGGGATTTACGTAAATAATTTGTTTTTAGAAATAATACTAATGAAAGTGACGGCGTAGGCCAATTTTTTATAAGATAGACCTACATCAGAACTAAACATTTTAATCAACATTTGTATTAACAATTTGTTTTAAACAATACTTTTCTAAATTCATATTTTCGCCAAAAATACATAATTATTTCACAAAAGACGTATATTTTGGTCACTTTTTCATGAAACACCATTCATAATTAAATCAGCGATTTTCATTTCAGTGGGAGCCCTGTCAATGGGCAAGTACGGATTTATGCATCTGAATTTTTATGAAATTTAAATGGGTAAACCATTTCTAAATGCCAGTTATATTTTTACCTATATTTAAAAAGATACCATATTTAAAAATATAACGCATTAACTGCATATTTACTTTAGTTAATTGTGTATGCTGAAACTAAAACATTTGCTTAGGCCTAATAGTCATATCCAGGGTTATATCATGAAGATACTCTATTGAATTTAATTCTAAGTAGTTTGTGACGATACTCTTGCATTCAGTTGATATTGGAAGTGTTTGCAATTTCGCATCCAAAAATCAGTTTGACTTATTAAAAAAGACTGTAGGCTGATAAAAGCTGATCAAGCGAAGTCAACTTATCATATGACACTCCAAGTACGCAGTAGGAAAACACTACACAGATTACTCAGTTAATCCATATGATGTCACAGAACATTTTAAAATATAATTTTCAGACTCACGTGCTAGAGCATGGAGAAGCTTGGATTCTTGTCAGAGGAATTCTGGGCAATTTGGGATCCGATAAAATGTCCAGAAATCAATTGCGTTGGAGTTTCGTATTTCAAGGATGAACGGATTGCAACAGAACGCGTGATCAGTATTTTGGCACAAGTCTGAAACCCCCTGGGTTACTACAGCCTAGTTCAGTCCTGTTAATTCTATATTTAACCTCATTGACGATATGCAAGGGGAGTCCAGAAAACCGTGAGAGTTTTTGCGAAGTATTATGCATGTATATAATAGCAGCTGTTTTTCTTTGCACCATTTACATAAAATGGAAGAGTTTTTGAGCTAGTTTTGGATAAATTGGATATGGCACCGTGGAAAATCTGCAATATTTCTTCCTGAAGATAAGACTATGGCATGCCCTAATTAAATCATTCTATCTAGTTAAAAATCCCAAACAAATCGATCAATATAAGCAGTGGTGAAAGTATCGAGGTGGTCAATTTTCCATGTTTCACTGTATTTGTAAACATACAACTGGATGCTCCATTAGCCCACTATTTCATAAAAAATGCAGTATAATTTCAGATAAATAAAGTCGAGTAAAGAAATTATAAACGTATATTGAAAGCAAAAACTATAAGGTAAGGTATGTGCATAGAATTTAAAAAAAGTAGTAGTAGATGGATGCTCATCCCCATTCAAGTACTTGTTATTATTGCTAAATTTATTTTTACTGTCCATTAGGGTCTGAATGATTTTTGTGTGATTTGAAACTGCCTTTGTTATAAATGTACTTGAAAAAACGTTTATGCGACCACCGAAATAAGGTTTTAATCTCATCGAAACTTCCAAATTTGGGCATAGGGTACGTTTGTATAGCGTTTTAAAAATTTATTTAATTTTTTAAAATGAAAGAAACATTTTCAAATTATAAAAAAATAACTGAAACCCTAGTGGACAACACATTGTACACAGTAAAAGTAAATTTAACATTATAGTAAGTATTTGAAGGAAAACATTCGATACTATACTATACTATACGCGAAAACTATCATAAACTCAAATGCAGACAGTATTTAAGGGTTGTACCAGTCGATTGACAACACAATCGATTGAATTGAATCCATTTTTAATTTCTGAAAGGAAAAAAAAACGTTTAGGAGAGATGTCATTACTAAACATTGAAAGGTGTTATGGCCCTCACGGCTGGTATTTGTTTATTGAACTTGACAGTGCTCATAAAAATAAAAACAGATTTCAGAATTTAAAAATAGGCGCCAGCGATGACGTCATAACCCCTTGGCTGCGTCATGGTCATAGCTGCGCTGTGTTTACTGCAATAAATTCTCCATGCATATATCAACGCTAAATTAATTTAGTAAATGATTTTTATAATTGCTTACTGATCGTTTTATTCGCCTGACATAAAATCACTTTAAATTACCTGAACATCAGGTTCGAATTGGCTTCGTGATATGAGTATTGCGAGCGTTTTCGGTAAAACCCTATTCTTCGTACCTATCTCCAAAGATCTGCATTGCCGAACACTTTTGCTGGCTGAATTACAACCAAGAAGCAAGGATGCTGACATTTGCCGTAAAGGCGGATACCAATCTCGTGTGCTTCCATTTTGAAACCCTTGTTGTTGGTTGATTTTGAATCGCTTGATCCTTGCTGTCCCAAGTTCTGTGATTTTAATTGAAATGCAAAAGAAGTTTTACCCTCGAGATACATTAACTCGCAAGTGAGGTGGCAGTATCGTTAAAACTATTGACGGTTGATCCATTTTGTGATCAAGTGGTGGTTGCGGAGGTAATGTATGTGGCCTATTTTAAAATTACTACTAACATTTTAACCAGTATGTCATTAGATTTCCAGGCTCGTTTACATGTACTTGTTATTTATGTTTGTTCATTTCATTTCGCTAATAATATTGTTTTACAATGAGGTTTACACGCTAGTCTCTCTGTGCATTTACATGTAGGCTACAATGATGTGAACTACAGCTAGGAATTCAGAGGTCCATTGTGACTAGGAACATTTATAAATTCGGGTTAATACCTGGCATCTTCGGCGTTCACTTAGGTCCGGTTGCACCATTGTAGGTTAAATGAAAGGAATTAAGAACTCGTATATCGCAATGCGCAGCTTCACTGGCATAGTTGGTTAGGATACAAATAGGTATCAAATTGCATTGAATTAGGCATCATGAACAAACACGTGTTCATAGTGAAGCATCGCATCAACCTAGGAATGAAATCAGTTTGTTTTTTCCAAATTTGGTGCCTTTCGACCCAGATGCCATTGCTAAATCGATTCAATTCAACTCGGTACCCTGCTAGCAGCAAGTGATATGTCATGTGGTCGGGGGTTGTAATCCATCAACCCAATATTATTCGGTGATTGCCACCTCAATTTGAACCACTGAATTTCATGCAGCTTAAGGCTGTCCTTTGGAAGAGCATTTTAACGTCGAATGGCATTCAAGAAAAATGACCAATAGTACAGATCCGAATGTGCTCAAAATTCCATCAGTGGGTTGGAATGACAATTTATACCACCTCATTGGTTATGTTTAAAGATTTCCTCTACCAAATTACAATTACTTGTTAAGGCAAGCATAAGGATAGGAAATGTGGTCGCCTACCAGTCTCACTGACTCAAACTCCATGCACAATGGAATCACTAAGAAGGTGGATAATTTGGAAATTGACCGACTGCTGGGCAACTTTTGATCCCTGTTGGGGTGGTTGCCCATCTCCCTCCAGAACATCAAACCTGTTACCCACCGTAATGCCAGGGGTCTATTTGCAGTCTGCAGCATCCCAACAGGCTGCCGAGACCTGCCTCTGCTGAAGTTTTCCCATTTTGGCTCCTCATGGACAGCCACTGTCTAGGATGACCGTTCAGAAAACGAGCAATCAACTCTAAACACTCTGAGACGGGAACTCAAGTGTCGCTGGAATGTCTCCTCAGCTGCCTTGGCAGAGCGGATCGCAGCCACTTTCGGTGTGACATTGATGGGAGGCATAATGGGAATATCTAAAACAATCTAAAAGGTGAAGAACAAAAGCGAATTTACGTTTTTTTAGGCCCAACACGTGGTCTGGAAAAACCGCCTGTAATTTAAGACGTAAATGTCCAGTTTCAAAAGAATTTATGTCACCTGAAAGCTCCTGTATTTATATAAATTGTAATGGCAATTATATTCTTAAATGACCGAAATTGACCGAGAAGTTAATAGTTCATTGAGAACAATGACAAAGGCGAATTTACGTTGTTTTAGGCCTAACACGTGGACTCGAAAATCACCTGTAATTTAAAAAGTATATGTTAGATTTTGAAACAAACTACACCACCTTTTAGCCCATTAGCTATCTAAAGTTTGGTATTAAAATTACCCTTATGTGACAAAAATTCACCGAGATATTAACAAAAACTTGTGTAGCTGAACAGCATGCGTTTGTTGCGATGCTTGTTGCTCCACAATGTGTGCCCTTGAGGCCTGGTACATCGATGCTTGACGTGATCGCCTGATGCTAAGTCTGATGTGATGCTTTATGCGATGCTGTACCATGTTTTTAGATTAAAACCATGCTCCACTTCATGCACCCTGATGCTGTGTACATTAATGCACGATGTGATGCTGCACCATGTTTTTACCCTTAGGACGCTGTCATGCATGTCTGTCACACATGTTTGTGCTTGGAAACCTAAACCATACATATGAGAGGTAATGGCATTAATTAATCCTTTCATCATTTATCAACAATGAATGTGCAGCCCCAGTGGGTCCTTTGCGGTTAGAAATACTCCAAACCTGACCTAACCTACTCGAACTTGACCGATACTAGCCTAATTATTACCGGCAGATACCAAGAAACACCTCATTATCTTTCAGTCTGGATAATCAGCAAGCAGAAGCAGCTTGTTTTCAAGTGCTTATCCCATTTTTTAAGGTTTACCATGGATACTTCTAGGCAAATGCCGGTACTATAATAAGGATTAGCCACTTTATTTTCTTGTACTTCACTCTTCGTTAAAGCACAATTTAATCTTTGTTAAACAAATCCAAACATTCCTTTAAAAATCATCCAGGTTTTTTCTTCGTCAATCTCGTATGTACCGTTTCTCTCAAACTTTCATGGTTTCATGTGCCCCGAACTTCATAACTACAGCTGGTTTTCAGCGGTTGTCAAATACTTTGAAAAAAATTTATTCGGAAATATTTTTAAGGCTTATGTGATAAGAGGATTATGCCAGCACATGGAGAGTCCCTCATTTCAGTGTAGGCCTAACCACCATGGTTTGATTAAAAAATGAAACTTGCATAGTAGGCTTAGTAGCTGAAATGGTTTAGATCATGCAAGACTCTGGGCGTTAGGGATACATGGAGGGCTGTAATGCAAAGAGGTTTTTTAGAATTTCCTTAAGTTTTTGTATGTGGAATTATGTGATAAAACTGGATAAGGAAGGTTTCATTCACCTATCTTAACAGAAAATGTCTGATTTGTATGTTCTTTTTTTCCAGGAAAATTGATGCTTACAGTGCAAACCTGATCAATGGTGGGAAATAATTAGTTTTCAACTTATCACAAATGGACAAGTCAAAGAAACATTTTGAGCACACATCTACGAGACCAAGTGCTTCATCATCAAAGCAAAGCCAAGACAATGTTAACACTAATCCAGCAAATGCAGTCTCCACATTTAACAACTTGGGTCATGATGCTGAACTCGAAAAAAGACATCGCTCTAAAAAGAAGGAAAGAAAACGACACCAGTCTAGCTCATCCTCGTCTAGTGACTCGAGTGTGCAGGAAAAACGGTATGGATTGACATTTCATAAAATGAATTAATGATTTGCTTCAAATTTGTGATGAAAATGAATAAACAAGAAAGTTAATGAACATATATATATGGTTTTAAAATATCTACTTGTTGATTTCGCCAGAAAAGAGCAATTTAATGATGAAACTATTATAGAAAATTTCGAAAGTGTTGGTTTTGAACGGAATTTACCCATGGTTTTCTAATTAAATAATTAAACTAATACGTTGTATTCTAAAAAAATCACCTGTCTAAAGTACTCGTTATATCAACATCTGCATTGCTTTATAATTTAACTCGTGAGGTTTCAAAGAAATTAAAATTCTCACTGTTATCTTATTAAACGAAAATAAATATCGCAAGATCTCAAATTTGAAATAAACAATACAAACAGTTACTTGCGTTCGTCTTTGAAATCTTGCCATATTAATTCCATGTTTAAAGAATTGAGAAGATTTTAAATTCTGCAAAGAACAACAGTTTAACTAATTCACAGCATCGAAAGCTTTGACTGGAGTAGTGTTGAGAAATTTCCTTGTTGCTGAATTGTCATCATAAAATGCTTTTCAAACTACGTTAATCATATAATGCTTTTCAAACTACGTTAATCAAATAATGTTTTTAAAACTACGTTAATCAAATAATGCTTTTCAAACTTACTTTAATCCAAAATTTCTGGCTGTGCAGTAAAACGAAAATATTACCTTGTTTGTATACACAAAATGCTGTCGAAAAACTATCCAGATGTGAATACCAAACGCCCAATGTTTTAGAAATTTTCTTTGACATTCCTTTGACATTATTAAATAAAAAATATTCTTGGAAGCTTACGTGTATTTTTTTGCATTTGCTGACAAATTTATATTACTCATCGTACTTCTACCTGATTAAGTAGAAAATGAATTGATCATTTTTAGTCTATTTGCAGCCATAAGTCAGAAAAGAAGTCCTTCCATGCAAAGCACCATAAATCAAAAAGGAAATCAAAAAAATTGCACAAACGAACCAAGAAGGAAAAGTCGTCAAAGAAGTTAAAGTCTGATCAAGTTCTTGCGCAGAAAAGCTCTGAATCTGATGGGGGTAATTGTGCTAATCTACAAAATTAGTTTCGTAGCTGTTCGTGAACCGTTCTAAATTACATTTTTGAATGACAGAACCCATTGGACCAAATCCATCCAAAATGTGCACTACGATTATGAAACCAATGTCCAAAGAAGATTGGGAAAAGCAGCAGAGCGTACTTAGACACGTCTATGATGCAGAAAGTGGCCGAAAACGGTAATTTTCAAACCTTAATTTGCATTAGTTTGAACAAAAATTAAATTATTTATAAAATTAAGTTTTTTTGCTTAGTTTATTATTGAGAGTAAATCCGTTTTCTTAAAACGGATTAAAATTGACTGCAAAATCATTTACAACTACCAATTGTGGTAAAGTCCATTTATGTTTAATTTTGGGATAAATAGAAAGGCATGCCATTGATCGACATTTGCTCGAAGTGCGCGTATAAGCCACACCCCTTCTTAAGACCTTAAAATTGTGGGGGGAAAAGGAAGGGTGGGGGAGTTATGTGCGAGCAAATACGGTACCATTTATTTGAAATACTCGTATACTGGAAAAATGTTGTGTTTTCAATTTTTAAAATTTGTTTTGATCGATTAAGAGATTATAACTATATTAAGAGTGGTTCCACTAATATTACAAAAAAAAGCCTTTGATAATTTGTTCGCTAGTGTAGAATTAATCTATGCATTTAAGGCAAAGATTTTGTGAGGTTGCCAGTTTCATAAACTTGATGTGTAGAATTTGTAAACGCCAAAATACTGATTTTGATGTAGAACTATCTCTTAGGTATAAAGGTGTCAGGTTAGGAAATCTGTGCCACAGAAATTGTGCGTCAGTTTACTGTGAGTTCAGTTTACTGTATTTACATGTAAATACAGTAAAGCCACTGTACAGGTATGCCACTGTAGTAACACGCTTGTTTATCATGATTATCAATTAAAAAAATAGAAACAAGGATAAAATAACACAATGATAGCAAATCATATATACATGTGAACACACAAAAATTTCGTCGAATTTTTAATGTTTTTCAAAAAATGTTCATATTTTCCGTCAATTTTTTTCGAACTGGCGTGGGCCGCCAGAAGGCTTCCCCGGCCGCGGGCCACGTGTTGGACCACCCTGATATAGGACGTCATATATATGGGAACATTTCAAGGTTGAGGCATATACATATATATGCCCCAACCTAGGCCAACCCAATATATATATATATATATATATATATATTTGACGTCATACCCCATATGTATGGGACGAATATATATACACATATGGGGATGGTTGCAGGTTTGGGCATAAATATGTATGACATATTCATGCAAAAAAATTCGACTCACCATCCTAAATCAGGAGGCAAATGTTTTTCTCAGCAACGAAATGTCCGATTTAAAATCGGAAAAATGCGTTTTGTCGGCAATTTATTCCTCTTTAT
>JAQIXS010001987.1:0-25405 GCA_034700785.1 Rossiulus vilnensis | reverse complement strand
GCAACTAATGAATGTTTTAGGATGATAACGTTATTATTTTGTGAACAAAATATTTTGCAAGCTATTTATGTACTTGCAACATTTACAATAAATGTATATGCATACGCATAATTATAATCAGTTAGGTTTTTTACTGAAAATGTAACTACATGATCTACCATAAAACGAAAGTATTTTTAACAATACATGCAACATTTCTCCAGATTTATTAATGAAAATAAACATTTATTTAGCCAATATGGCTTGATTTAAATCGTTGAAATTTTTGTGAGAGCTAAGCTTGTCGTATTTCAGCTTTAGATATTGCATGTTTATCATAATAATTGACGGAAATCGGTCATGTATTCCTTAAGAAGCATTACATCATTATATAAGATCTACAAATGATTACTTGACATCGTGCAAAGTAATCTGTTAATGGTTTTTTTTGTTGCATTGTTAGTCTTGTTTTCATAAGCAGTTTGTTTCGGATAATAAAGCAAAATTCGAGATTTAACTAAGCAATACGTTATGCGTGTTAGATTTATTTAACGATGTCCTGGCGCCAAAACGTCTCCTTCGCGTGACATGCGAATTTATAAATAGCACGAAAATATTTTCATTGAGCCATAAATGCAGTAGTAAACTTACATGTATACAATGCACTGAGAATCTTGTGCTTCAGGTGATAATTTGACCATTCATGAGGATATATTTGGGTGGCGACTAAAAAGAATGTATCAGAATATTGAATACCTTTCTATACCTAATTTATACCACAATCACAATATATATTTTAATCGATTTTTATAAACAAAATCGCTTTATTAATGTCTATTATTATTAATAAAATATTGATGACAATTAAAAACACGTCTCTGCAGGTATCCTATTTGGACGCCGTCTTAGACGTTCTTCATCATGGGCATTATCAATTAAATGACAAACTGAAAAAAATACGTTACTCATTAATAATTCGAAGTAACGTTAGATCGTTAGGATTGTTTTCCATTTACCTATCTGTTCCGTGGGCGAATTAATTACATCCTTTATGTTTCTCTAATATAGATGTTATGCTTCGGCGAAATAATTTTCCTATAATTTATGACATTACCATCCGAATGGAAATCCAAAAAGGATCTATTGATTCAGCTGCACTTGACAGATTGCCAAATATTTATTTTTACGGTTAATGTAACAGCTAACCCAGAATAAAAAAGGTCATTTTCGCTTGAATTGGTAGTAGACATAAATAATGCGTATTTCCCATTTTTTAATCGCCTTGCGGATTGTTAGAATTTTATAGTTTGACGTTCAACCCATTCATTTGTCAGATGGAGCAACATGATTTCAACAAAAAGTTAACATCAATGACTACAGTAAAATTGTACTTATAATAATTCATAGCACGCATGCAGATTTATTTGCTAATGATACATCGAACTGTTTTACGCTGTTTTGTGAAATTATAACATAGTTTTCGTCATGTTAATTGGCTGCAGTAGCTTAATCGGTGATGTAAATTTGAAGTGTAATTTACAGTGTCATCATTTTAATGCAGATTAGAAGAAAGAAAACACGTAAGACCCTAGAATAGAATAACATGTTTTCAATTTTTGAAGTGCTACTAAAGAAAAGCTAAGGTGCTATATATATATATATTTTCAGAATGCATTAAAAGTATTAAAAATGTTTGACCTATTTGAGTAATAATCGTTGGAAAGAAGAATATATTAAACATATATTAGCATCAACAGGCGAACTATAAAGAAAACCGCATTCTAGTTATATATCAATATTCTTTACAGTTAATGAACTTTTAGGCAATTGGAAATGTTCTGATGTCATTAAAACGTTAAGCTAGATACAAATCACAAATGTATGCCTTGCATGACTCACATCTTGAATAAGCATAACACATTGTTATCCCATGACAAGCACATGTTTGTAGTGAAGTGAAAAAGATGGTCACCAGCAACAAATATTTACTTAATGTGCATACATTGTCAAAGTTCGTCGCATCATATGTAGGACATTCATCTATTTATAATTTTGATGCTTGTCTGTGTATATAATGTACCTTATACCTGTCCTAAATTTGCCATAATTACTACATTAAAATGGTATGTTATTGCATACATTGGTCATAAATATCACACAGCTGGATAAATCCTAATACTGGGTCTTTTTCGCTTACATCATCGATGGAATAAGGTAAAACGTTGCTTATGATCATACCATAGGAAGTGTTTTTTGTTCTCACTGAATTACATCAAATATACAATGGACTACATTGTGCATGTAAGCTAGACTGGTATATACATGTGGGTAGATTCACAATACAATTTCAATTTTATACGTATCATTACAGGTCTATTTAAATTGATTTTGTTACAGTATATCTATAATGTTGCCTTGTTTATGCCCCGTGCAGTGTGATCAGACTAACAGATTTTACATAACTTTCTCATAGGAATTTGTGTAATTATTTCCAACATGTTTTTAATCAAAATGAAACACAGATGTAACCCAGATGTTTCTAGCTCTCTGTTTAAGCTAATTTTATTTCCTATCCAGTTACTGTTATTTAATTTTTGAATGTAAATTCCAAGTGGGTATCCATGGCATCTTTGAACCTTCTCTGCTATAGCTATGAATAGCAACATGTTGACACATTACGAAGTAATTAGGTTCCACGAGAATAATCAGATAAAGCTTATTGTCGATGTTGTACTTGTTGTCAAATTCACTTTGACAGTGATGTCGAAATTAATATAAATTGGCAACCCATAATCCGGTCATCAAATTGACTTTCTTAATACCAATTTCCTGCCTTTTCTTCTCGGATCGAATCAATTACTGCTGTCTGAACGACAGAAAACCCCTCAACGAGAAGCTGACATCGACTTAATAGTCCTTGCTATGACAGATCTGGAAGGCTTTTCTAAAATCCGCAAGCAATATCATAAAAAGAGCCTCTGTTTAGTAATGTTGGTATAATAAAATGTCTTAAATTGATAAAGACTACAGAGCATTATGTATTCATCCAAGCTCATTAAACCAATGGTACATTGGTCTTGAATTTGCCTTGAAATTTGTTGAGAATAATGCTAACAATAAAACATTAATAAGCCCTATACATGTACGTAACAAACTTGCGTTTCCTAGAAGAGGTAAATTGAGTGCTCCTGGATTTTTCTTACAAGCTTACCCTTGCTTTGACTTGCCCATATATACAACGTTGTACGTGAGTATAACCCTGATGGACAGATCAGTACAAATCAGTAGTCCCAAAAATCAGTTCACGTACTGATGTCAGCATTGATGGAGGGCATAGGCAGTTTTGTCAAAACATCAGAATCGACGGCGCCAAAATTCGCATTTTGAGGCTCAAAAAACAATATTAAATGACAACATAGTGTGAAAAGAAAATACATAATTGATGAAATGTAATAAAAAAATATATTTGGGATCAATTACTTTCGTATCAATCATGAAGATTTCTGGCTATGCCACTGGATGTCAGTATAACGTACCAGTATATAAAAATTAAGAAGTCTGGGAAGGAAACCCACAACCATCGACTTTCGATTCAATCACTCTACTATCTCGGCTATCCCGGTATGTTGAAGGAATGTGTAGGTGGCCAAAGTATAAAGGGTTAGCGTAGGGAATGTATGACGTGTAGGAGGCCAATGTATAAAGGATAGGCGGCCAAAGTATAAATGAATGGCAACATTTGAATGACCATCTAAAAGTAAAACAGCTTATGCAAGACCATGAAAGAGCAGGCAGATAATAGGCCCCTAATTAATGATAATTAGGGACCTGTTAATTAATTTACCACTAATTAATTATAATTAGGGACCTCTTATTTGACTGCTCTTTCATGGTCTTGCATAAGCAGCTTTACTTTTAAATCGTCATTATGTTGCCATATGACAGTAAGCTTGCTTTGCTATTAATGTTTTTTAATGCATGCCCCAGTTTGCAATTTATAATTAGCATATAGTATAAAACGTACTGTATTTTCTCACTGCATATAAATGTGTATGAATTGGCTGTAAAGTTTATTGACTGTCCCTAACCATGAATGCACCTCAAATGCTAGAACCTTCCACTTTGAAGGGATCGAAATGCTCCTCTGAGGTAATGTTTTTCCGTAACTTTTCATGCCAAAACTTTGAATTGAATGAAACTTTTAAAAACATTTAGCTTTTCCTGAACCATCTCTGCTACAACTTTGAATTTTCGAAGGTATGTATAAGCCTACCTCAGGTGACATGAACGAACTCTAAAAAGATATTTTGTTGAAAGCCCCTCTATTAGGGAGTTAGATGGAGGGGTAAGTGCTTCACCCAAACAAAAAGTGTTCGTTCGAATTCTTTCCTGCTTACAGCTTTGATATTTGGAAGGGTTGCACCATGGGTGACAAAAATTCACACCAAGAAGGAGTTTTGTCGCAAAACCCCTTCTAAGGGTTTTAAATGGAGGGATAAATGTTTATTCTTAACCCTTGTTGCCAGAACATTAAACTTTGGTAGAGCTACAATATGGCCTACGACGATGGTACATGTCATGCTAACTTTCATTTCACTAACAGACGCTCTATCTATTCCTTTTGTAAGGTTAGTTTAGCTCACGGGCAACGCCGGGTATGTCTGCTAATGATATATGCATGTATATGGCTCGCTATTGTCTTGGAAACAAGATCAGAGCTTTTTCGAGTAACCTTTAATGCAACGCGCGTGACGTCATTACGTGGTGTGTAATAGTTGTTGATGATTGTTGCTTGTCCGCCAACTGATACCGCATAATAGTTGCCCTAAATGTAAACCCGTACATTAACAAATGTGATAGTTTTGCTGAAGATTCAACACGCATACATATATTCAATCCCAGCTCTGTTTTTCACCAAAACATGATTTTATAACGTTAGATGCTCAGGTTACTTTCCGACTAAATGGACACGTTTTCTCTATCCACGTAATAAACTGTGCCCGCAGCATTTTGATCGATGAATCAACTATCACGGCGGCATCAAATATCAGGAAACCAACATACATGCTTTTTTAGTCAGAGAAGGTTTTTTATTTGACATGTTAATTAAAGTATTGCTTTAATTACTCTTCAATTTCCAAAGTACTTGCAAGGTGAAACCGCATAACGGTCCTATTATAGAAGTCCAAATATGTAATAGGTTTTGCTACTTTATGTACATGTACAATGTAAGTGCATCAACGGGATATGTTCTTTGGTATTGCTTTCAATACATTTTCATGTACATGAGTCTATCGAAGAAATGGTGCCGATATAACATATCCGACTAAAAAAATCAATTTCCATCTCCACTTGTAAGTTTCAACTCTCGAAAGGATACTATATCGTTCAGTTATGATATCGATATTCCCAGGTTAAAAGATCAGTATGGGATTCTATACTGATTTCACTATGATTCTATCCTGATATCACTACGATTTTATACTGATAGCATTATATATTAAGTGTTTATTTGAAGTACTGATATCACTAAATGTTTTGCTAATATCATCACATATCAGTATATTCGTACTGATATTTACTGTATCGGTATTAACATATACTGATCGTTTCGCCAGGGTTGTTAACAACTCAATTTTATCAGTTTAATATGCGATTTATGAACAAAAAGATGTACATTATGGCAGAAATGATGATAACAAAACGTGCACGGTGCACAATTCAGTTTATCAAAATAGCATCCAACCAGTCCAGTTACAAGGTCACACATTCCTTTTCTTGTTATTTGCTCGGGATATCAGTTAATTCGAGGCTGCTTTATCTGGCTGTTGTATCCTGGGTGAGGTACAGAAACCTTAAAGCGGACCTTACACGATCATTACTAATGATATCATTAGTCATGGCATGACCAACTTGTCAGCCATGCACGATCATGTTAATTTCTCATCACTACTGACAAACATTTCATCTCAGTTTACCTCGCAAAATAATTAATAACGATTCAGAAGCTACGAAGAGAGACAAACACTGTCGAGTGGAGACATCATCTCAGATAATGGTGTCATCCCTCTAAAATGCACACCCATCATAAAACCTGCTTTACACTACATGGAGCTGAGGTGGAACGCCTGAATCCTTCGCATGGCCCAAAGCCGCAACAAACCCATGCGCGTCCACCTCCTTGGCAAAGCGCCAGCTCCTCTTGGCACCTTCATCGGCTGTTCGTTGCGCTTTTCACCGGTTTCCCAAACTCTCCCTGCCCCCACCGCGCACCGTCCCGCGTCCCCCCGGCTGCGGCCGCAGCATCTCGCGGCGCCCCCTGGCGGCCGCCTCGCCCTGTCCCGCTGCTCGCTCGCGCCTCGGCCAGCATTTAACGCGCTCTCGGGGAACGTGGTGCACGCGAGAGCCGCTTCGGTACCTCCCTCCGTTCCACGCTTGGCTTACGGCTCCGCTCGGAAGAACAGAAATGTGAGACATTTATGTCACGAGAAATAGCCGTCGCTGTCACTCAGTGCTTCGCATTCGCCCGCGGTGTCACTGGCCACTAGGCTCCTCGCCAATTAATGTCACCGGGTTTTTGTCGGCGATTTTCGAACTTTGGCCGCCCGACTTGATGACTATGATGGCGGGTGGCAGCGCTTACTCCACGGACGCGTCCAGGTACGCGAAGTTCGACAACGACACGCTCGCCGCCAACGACACCATGCTCGGGAACGACACCCTGCCCAGCAAAAACCCCTACGTCTTTTACCAGGTAAGCCAACGATCGGCCTTGCCGCGCTTGCATTGCCAAATGGTAAACAGAAAACACGTGTCGGGAAAGGAGATGCGGTCCCTGGTCGAAGTCGAAAATAATGGGGATGAGTTTCTGGGGTTGGGGTTTGCACCAATAACTGGCCGGAAGACGAGTTTTAAACTTTGCGGAAGACGTAAAGTGGCTTAGTGATGAAGGCAGACATCACACTATGAGCCCATATCCACTTACGAAGCTGTGATAAGTCAAATTTGGAGAAAACTTACAAAAGTGGTTTAGTGATGAAGACCGATAGTTGGGACATATTATGAGCCCAAATACACTTGCGAATCTGAGGTAAAAAAACTGGCCTACCCCAAGGTATTAAAATGTATTTTGCTCAGGGAGTAGAAAAACTGGCCCTAAAGTTAAATTTTAAACTTTGCGGAAGATGTAAAGTGGTTAAATTATGAAGGCCGATAGCTGTGATATCAACTGGCCCATGTTAAGGTATTAAAAAACGTATTTTGTTCAGAAAGTAATGCCCAATTGAAAATCGTAATAGCACAGTTTGTAAATGTGTTATTGTTCTTTAAAATGCGCCTAATTTTGACTAAAAATTCCTTGTTAATTTCTGAGGTGAAAAGCCTTTAAACGAAAAGCGTTTCTGCAGGGAATACGATGTTCTGAGATTAAATATTTGCAATGATAATGTTTTGCATAATTTATTTGAAGCACGAAGCATTTTCTGTGCAATTATTGTGAATTAATGACACTGCATTTGCAGACCATTGTCGAACAAAATGTTCAGAGAAATCGTTATTAGGTGTCGATTTTATGCTTCGAGGAGAACGTTCAATAAAAATGGAGTTAAAATTAATAATTGATGCATTAAAGCACATGTTTTAAACCTCTGACATGTAAATTTGACTAACTTATCAAGAATACGCGTGAAACTCCGATTTTCGCCTATCGAAAATGCAATTTGTTGAAAAAAGAGAAAGTGCTTATTTTATATCGCATTTAAATGTTAAATTTCGACTTGTAGTTCACGATTCAAATTGGCCTTGTTCACGTTAATGATAATTAATTCACACATCTAAAACACGTAAGATATGTAAAATAAACTACATTTTTAAGAAACGTGTCACATTTTTTATTATTTCTAAAATGTGATCTGCATAGAATCGAAGACTGCAAACTGCCAAGAAATAAATCGAACTGCTCGTTATTCGAACGATATACTGTATATATTTAGTGTTTTTCCATAGAGATGCAAAATATGATTCGTTCTTACTCGCCAAATAAATCCATAAATAAACTGAAGACGTTTTTGCTAGTTTATTTTCCTTGTGTTTATAAAAATTCTAACCAGCGACTAAATTTTTGTTTAATTCACGCCGCCCAGTAACGTTTCAAAACGACTAATTTGCATTTTTTTAGAAGTTTCGTAGGCCAATACTGCTCCGTATATTCCATTTCTAAATTAATTGCACATTTTTTGTGAATTTCTAAAAAAAATGGAGCATATAAAAGACAGCAGATGAAAGTTTAAAAAACCTTTGAACTTGTAAAGAATGGCGTAAAAAATAATTCTATCCTGGAGGAAATTTCTCATGACCTTGTCATGGAAATACAAATATCTGTATATTATTTCTTTCAGGAGTAGATTTCTCATGACCTTGTCATGGAAATACAAATATCTGTTTATTATCTCTTTCAGGAGTAATTTCTCATGACCTTGTGGCTGCTGAGTTATGCATGTGAATTCATTCAATTCTATCACTAATAAGAAGATGAACTAAATCATTTTTAGACGTAGAAAGGACGTACAGGAAAATGGATTTTTTTTCTTTTGGGATTGGAAGCATACATGTATATCAAATCTTATAAAAGACGGTCGCAGCATGCCAAAGTTTGGGAACCAATCGTAGAACTCGAAATCGTAAAATTGGATTGCTAGGGCACGAAGCTTAATATTTTGCAATGGCAAAAAAATATTTTAAAATGAACTTTTTCCACATCTTAGGATTTTATGGGCATTATGTACTAATTGTATATAATGTGTAGCAACATATATGTCAATCAACTTAATTATTTCATGTGTTTGTACCTTAAATATGAGCGTTCGCAAAAACAGCATAAATATGCACTGTAGGCCTACATGCAAATGTTCACTGCATTAGGATTGTTTGAAAAAGCCATTAACGCTTACCTAATACCGAGCTAAAGTTATTAAAATGTATTCCAATGACCAGTTTTCATAACTACCATTGTAAAAAGATGTCAACGCATCATGGGTCAATCAAAGAAAAATCACAGGAGGGGCTAGATCATGATCATGTGAGGGACCCTATATACTTCTCATGAACTCAGTAATTATTTGCATAGATAAGGACTTGAATGTTAAGAGTACTTTTTGTTGGATTTTGAAAAGCTAGATCACTAGTGCTGCATTTTTAGAAGAAAGTTTGAAATTTCAGAAATAATGACAAATAAGTCATAATATGCGTACTTTTTAGTAAAATCAGATCGGTAATGATGGAATGTTAGTCACCTTAATGAGAAAACCCTTAACTGATTATTGTTAAGTGGTTAATTACACTTAATCTCATTTTTCCTGATATTTGTCATAGTTCTGTATTTCGTTTAAATACGAAATGGTTAATATTCTGATTTTTACAATTTTGCGATGTCAATTCAAATTCAGAGGAAAATTTCCTCGGTAATTGTTTTAATGCATTTATTCACATTATTTATCTTTGGTGCTATCGGTAGACTTTATCTTCGGGTGCAAATATTCGCAATGTTCAAACGCGATATCGATGTATTCTGCGTAGCTGCATCTGTAGACAATTGTTGGCAGACTGATTGTTGGACATTTACACTGTTGGATTTGTAGGCCGACGGTTTTTATTTGCATGTACACTCCACGGAACGCGATTGGAATTGGAAAGCGAAGTGGACACGCCAATAAATAAGAAAGTAACAATCTGGCCTATTTACTGTCCATCAGTTGACTGCAGCGATATCCAAGTACATGTAGTACATTTACTATTGCTGAAGATATCTACTGATGAAAACTGCGACTCTAAAAATGTTGCAAGAAAAAATAGTTTGGCAGACAATTAATAAAAAAGTAAGAACGAGACAATAAAAAAACAGTAGATGAACGTAACGTGTGCCTCAATTTAATAATAAAAAAAGTTCCGGTCATTATTATTTCTTTAAAAAGTAATGTTTTTTGTTTTAAAACAGAATTTTTGCTGATCATGAACTACATCATTGTATCAATGTCATTCGAGGTCTCTCATTATAAACAATGTGCATATTTTTTCTGTATAAGGGTTTCTCTTATGCAGAGATTATTAAATATTTTTATTCAAAATAAGCTGAGAAATGTAAAATGGAAATTTAGTTTTCGGTCGAAAAGCGGATATCATGTTTTTATATCAGAGACAATAGATCAAGATATCGTTATTAAATTAATGCATTTATCGCCATCTAAGTTAATGAAGTAATACTCTACATTAGATATTAAAAACTCCGTATATTATTGTAATGATAATTTGATAAGAAAAAAACTGGTTTACGTGTTTTTTGCTGAATATATGATATGTTTACTAAGTTTTTTTTGTTTTTTTTAAAACTAATCCAGTTGTAATTTTGTTTATAAAAATAAGACTAAACCAGTTTTCGAGGAGACGCATGACATTTGTCGTTTTTTGTCTTAATAACGGGGAAGCCATGGTTACCATTAGAACAGTCGTTTCTTCAGTCAATAACCTTAAAAGACAGTCAGTTATTGAAAGGGTGATTTCAGCTTACGGCGATGTGGTAATAGTATTTTTTGAAACTACATGTATAAGTACAATAACAATAGTTTTGCAGGGCTATCGGTAATTTTCAGAATGTGTGGTTTGAATGTACTGTAAAGTTCTACCACCTCGGTGATTTCTGCACCAAATTTGTATTCCCAGGCAAAGTATTTTTTGTTTCAAAATGTCCCATGCATTGAATCTCCTTTCTTGATCGCAGTGTTTACTACTGAAGACAGTTTATTTGCTATAAACATATTACAGTAAGTAAAAACATTTAATGAATGTTGGCTTGTTTAAATAATTGTGGCTACGACAGTGAAGTTCAGTAAAAAAAATCTTCCACTGCAGAGAACAAGTCTTCATTCGATTTCACTTTAATAATTTGTCCAATCAAACTTAAAAAACAGAACTGCGCAATATTTGCATTTTCATTCAGTATTTTTCATTTCACTCGCTCATTTCATAAAATGAGGATCGAGATTTTTTGACTGGTTGGCTAATGCGATTCCAATTACTGGAAATTGCATTCCGAGAAATTTTGGCGAGAAAGAATGAGGCTGGTAGCTTTTATGTAAATCGATCGTAATTTAATAAATTGGTATTAATTGTTCTGCATTTGCATATCTTATCTCTGACGTTTGACAGTTCTTTCCCTCGCTCAGACACCTTGATAATAAATTGCTGGGCCACACATGGCATCGACCACTTTTCAGCTGAAAAATGTGGTGATTGGATATCAAAGAAGGCTTTGAGACTCGGGCCACAGTGCGTTCAATACGATTATAATTTTAGATTTCGAAATTATTGTAAATGCCTCCCAGCGACGCAGTAAATTACTCAAGAGCTATTTTTTTTTGCAGACGTCGTTCATGGGAAGACCCATTAAAAGGGCGCCCGGTCGTCGTTTGTTAGCATTTTATTGCTCGTTGCATTACTTCTATGATGATGCTGACTTTGGGCCGCCATTTGTCATTGCTTGCACCATTCGTTGTTAAAACTTAATCGCCGATTACAGGAAATGTCGATTAATCTGCAGTGAATGACATTTTTACATCGAACCCGACTAAACTTTAGTAGAATTTTGCTTCCTTCACTGATCATATAGTATGGTTAATTTAAATACCACGATCAGTAAGTTTTTCCAAAATTTTCACCCCTTGCGTAATTTGATACATGCACATTGTATATACAGTGTAATTCTGGAAAGAAACCAAAGTGTGAAAGGTGAAATCAAATCACTATACAGTGTAACTACATGTACATGTATATGTTTATTATGGTTATATTATTCTAGCCATATGCATAGCCATAAAGATCCACAATTTGTTCGTGTACTTGCCAGTTTATCTTCTTGAGTTTTAAAACGTACATTTACTGAATATCCTCTTGAAGTTAAATGTCAGTGTGCTTGTAACTTCAATGATTAATCGGCGATATTGAGCCTGAATCTGGAAGTTGTCTGTTATTGCAAATTATACTGCATTTGACCAATTATCTGATTATATGGATGCGTTTCTTGAGTTCACTAACGTTAAACAAATTTCAATAAAAATAGAAATTGATGAAAAAGTTTCGGATTATTCGTATCTTTGCATTAGAAAAAAAACTTGCTTTTAATCTGCACTCACATCCAGGGTGCATAAAGCCTAATGACCCTTTCCATTTATCATGCACGCCTCGGTTTACAACTGATTGCTTAAGACCGTCGGTGCGTGTCGAACATCTGCGTATTTACAAGAATTTGGGAATGCATGGTTAGGCCAATGTTGTTAGCTGATGTAAAACTTAGTTTTTTTTAAAACTCTAAATTGTGTTCAGATTACTCAAGGAGGAGTTGCGAGTGACATTCTTGACATACATGTATTCTAAAATCCGAATAACACAGCTATAAGAAATGGTTAAACTAGCTTACCCGTTGAAGATATGCGCATTTCTGTTTATGCTAATCGAATTAAAATAGATATGCGCTGATACGTAGAGAGCAGCACCCAGAAAAAAGATTCATGTAGTAATAACCTCGTCTATCGGTAACTACTAAACTTTTGATGACCTCTGACAAATTCATTTTGTACGAGTACAAGTAATTTTGAAAGTGTTTTGCTGGAACCACCGTTTCACCTCTACTTTAAGATCTGGCACGAAATTTGAATGAGCTGTTATATCATTAAAAACAAATTTTCAACTTTCATGGCCATTTAATGTGCTTTGCGAAACTGGTAGTGTGACGTCAATAAATTATAAAATAATGAGGGTAAATGCATATGGGCATTTGTACATGTATATTTTGAATAAATTCGAATATACATGTTCATGCACAGTGAAGCCTGTCAAATTAACCACCTGACTACTCTATATGCACCACCTACTTGTATATGTTCCTACTGTAGGCCTATTTTTTGGGGATCCTTCGTACTATACTGTAGAACCTCTCCGTATATTGACCACTAAAGGGTTATTGGTAAGTACAGTAAATACACTTTAAGTACTGTGCACTTATTTAGTTAAGGAATTGTGCAAAGGCGCATGAATACACTTTAATTAAGGGAATGCATCTATGGGGAAATTTTCCTTGATGTGCATATTGATAACCATGATAAGTTGTGAATTGTTTCGACAATTTTGATAACTACCTTTAGAACGTAAGTTCCAAACTGTAATTTGAAATAAAATATTAGTACATTTAATATTGCACAATATTACTGGTGTTTACTTAAATTCCTCATGTAGACCAAGTGATATTGATTAAAATGTACAATACACATTTCTGAAGCTACAAGATCAATATTGATTATAAAAATTAATATTATGTACTTGTAATTTTAGTATGGCATCAACAAAGTCAAATTTGACACTTCTCTTGAAAGAACTTAAATCTTAATCAAGATAAAATCTTAAATAAACAATTTAATGCATGTAAGTTTTAAATGAAAGTGATTATAAATAATTAACTTCGTTTTAAGTGTAAAAATTAGAAAAAAATATTTTTTTTAATAAACATGAAATTCTATACATAGACGACCTGCGTAATGTGACCGATTTTGTCCCGGTCCCTTGGGTGTTCACCATAGGTTTCACTGTATCTGTGAATTTTATTTGCTTGAATTAAGTAATTTTTGACAACGAAAGAGGGCTGATAGGCGTATTTTATCTAGCACTGTCCAAATAATGGACAGTATCTATTATTTAAAGCTGGTGTAATTGCGAAACTTCGTTGCTCAGTAAGAAATTATTTAATGTTGCTACTTCCGTTACATCGACATAAAGAGTCTTCGAAGTGCCTATATAAGTCTACTTGTCGCGCTTTATGAAAAGAGCGTGCTGCAGCCAATGCCCACTTAAAAGATAAATTAAGCTAATAAAACTGGTAAAAGCACAGATAATTCAGCTTGCCTAGCTTCTGTACCTGTTGGTTGGCTTTTAAGAATCCTTCGCCGTCCCGAACATTAACGTCGGGTATTTATGCAGTTCTCAATAGGAATGGACGTTTTCGCCAGTAAGGAAGTTGTAAACTTTGACAAGTGGCAGTTGCCTACATGCTATAAACCAAGTTTGACAACTATATTCTCCAAAACGTAATGCCATAGTAAAACCTTTAAAAAGTGTGGGATTTTTTTATATAAGTGCCGCTTTTTGGTTGGACGAATGAATAATTGATCACTCAAACGTTCTTTCTTGAAATCGGCATGAAAGGAGATGAGGAATTGAAAAGTAATCATAGTGACATTTCAATTCGGGTGGCAAATATTTCCAGATTTGCCACTGTGATAATCTTCCGAACTTAAACATTTTTTCAAAGTACTCCAAATACCACATGACACGAT
This sequence comes from Rossiulus vilnensis, assembly GCA_034700785.1. NCBI lineage: Eukaryota > Metazoa > Arthropoda > Diplopoda > Julida > Julidae > Rossiulus > Rossiulus vilnensis. Next base: position 11,051 of record JAQIXS010001987.1, on the reverse strand, counting down.
GACACAATGGTTAGGATTCTTTAAATGCACATGCATTGAAAGTGGATGAAGGGAGAGGGGTTTGCTGTTTATTTAAGTAATGCACTGTGCTTCATGTAAGAGTTTGGAATTTGTAGTTCAGTTCATGATTTTCAGTTCAAGTTATATTTTTTTAACGTCAGTCTTAAACTCGACTCAAAAAATACCATAAAATTACACATTTTTGCTTAAAATACTTATTATAATTGCTACATTTTTTCTCGTGTAGAATTGATTGGTTGTCTACTAGAGTCACTTATTTTGTTTAATTTGAAAACACCCATTTTATTGTTAAAAATGTAATAAGCTCTTTTTTTTAAAAGAGGTACGATCTCCGAAATCGGGTTTTTCCCAGTTTAATTTTTTATAAATCAACTGTACATTTACAAATTATAAAAATAATTCAGACTCTAGTGGACAACTAATTCTACACGAAAGCAAAAAAGATTTAGCAATTATAACAATCATTTCAAGCAAAAATGAGTAATTGTTTCTCAAAGTAGGCATATTTTTGGGTCGGCCTTTTATGATTTATTTCGTTTTGTTAGCGGATTTACGCTTGAAACCGTGTTTCAAGTATATATATATATATGTGTGTAATTTTTCAGGATAGCTCATTACTTGCAAGGAACATAAATCCAAATCGACATTTAAGAACAGGCGCCAAGTTGCAAAATGATACGATTTCATACTTTTGCAAGGAATAAAACCTAAAGCAACTAAAGAATTTGAACGCCGTTTGTATGGCGTTGTCAGGCCTAGAGGGCATTTGAGTGTCTGTAAATACACGACTTTTAAATTAGCAAAAACCGCGATTCATGCTTCGATATCCTGCTGTTAGTTTTCGTTAATAAAAATGGGATGCGGCTATTTTGTGGTAAAGACTATTAAAATCCATTTGCATGCCCGTAAACACGTTTACTGCCTTTCGATTGGACGAAAGGCATGTTTAACCTGAAGCACATTCCACGCAAACGACTATCAGCATTTATGCATATTTATGGCACTTACATGTAATTCTATCGGTGCAACGCAACTGACAACACCAATTATGAACTCAGCGCCTGCGCACTGCAGTCTGCTAATGGACCTTGCTTCGAGTCATGGCCCACCTAGAATTGCCATCGAAGCCATTGAGATGGTCAGTCATCAACAATTGATGAAGGCCTTGGAGAACGTGTGAAAGATGAGCTGATCGGTGCTGAGCTTTGAAAACTTCCAGTTGCCCCCAGAAACCACGAGTCTTGAGAGGCTGATGACATCAGAATATCGCCCTTAAACACGTCTAGCTGCTAAAACCAACCGTAGCTGGCATGCGTCCCTATAAAAAATGCTTAACAGAAAAAAATGGTTGCAGGCTGATGCCTGATGAGCTGATGGTTATCTATCCTCTCAACTACCAGTAAAATGATCGTGGTCACGAACTGATTGTAAAAGAAATCATCAACTGATTAACTGCTCGTAAGTTGATATTCGCTGCATGGTGTAACTGTAATCCTCAGTCACGATTTTACGAGTGAGTCATAAGCAGTCAGCTGGTGGTAAATTGGTTGCTAATTTGCAACAATTATGATAACTAGTTGCAAGAGTAAGCTTCGTCCGTTGAAATGGTCACGCAGGATTGCAGCTTGCTGGTGTACCACGTCACTACAGCGCAAGACGTCACTGTGAAGTAACGCTGAGCTAACCAAACCTAACCTAAGCTGTGGGTAAACTTTAGGTTAGTGTGTCGTCACATGCGTTATTAGATGGTCTTGCTCTTTAATGGTTCGTTGTGAATTGACATGATGCCATAACGACATTAACATAAGTATCGGTTACTCAATAATATCAAATTCAAAATTTTTAAAATCGGTGTCATATGATATTGAATCTCATGGAAGTCTTACTATGTTTTGCTGCAAATGTTTAATGGAATTGGAATTTAGTGAAATTTTCAGTGCAATTAGAAGTCTACTAGGGACTATCGGACTTTAAAAATTGTCCCATTTACATTTTCAAACAAATAAACACGAAAAAATCTATTATCAACTTCCATCAGCAGATACATGTAAATGCCATGTGGTAGCCAGATTGTGAAATCCATATGATTTCATTTCTCAGGGAGGAAGGGGGAGGTAGAAGGGTAAGAAAGATAGAACCAGTTTTCGGAGGTTGGCTCTCCATGTTTTTTAAATTTCGTTTTTAAATATGTGGGGCATTTATAAATTATTTAAATTTGTTAAGCTCTAGCAACATAATAACATGTGTATTTATTTCAGCTAATGTTGGGCATTTTAGAAAGTTTCATTTTGCTCAGCCTTCGAAATAAAAGCTAATGACTAAACAAATAGCAATCCCTAGTAGAACACTTCTACATGTAATTAAGAAGTAATATTTATATGGGGTAAAAAACTACACAACAGACTGTGCTGGCAACCAAAAATCAACCCCGGCACAATTCGATACTTCCGATTTCCTATTTGTGGCGCTACATGTACGATGATGTCGCTGCTGTTGACACACTGTTACGATTTGTTTCAGATACAACTGTTTACGAGCAGCCTGTTACCAACTGGCTGACAGCGTTTTAGTTAATAGTTTAGTCATTTTGCGACCAATTCTTTCCTAGAGACTGGAAAGCTGCTTAAGTTGTGTTCGATAAAAATGTCGATTGGAAAGCCGCGAGCTATTTTCGACTTGCAGTTAGTAGATGTGGGGAAATGAAAGCGCCGCACTGGAAACATCCTTTAAAATCCCACATCAAAGAAGGGCGACTTCTGCATCTCTGTGTCATAGAGCAAGATTTTGAGCGGACATTTTATTTTGGAATTATGAGAAAAACATGCAGGCTTTTTTCATTTTTGTTTGGGAGGTTCATAATTGGAGGAACACTCATGCGTGAGGTTCGATTAGAGAAAATTCGAGGAAGTCTGTTCAAAAATAGAATATCTGGGTATCACCTTGGCAACGAAAATCACGCAACTGGTCAATTTGCGATTGTTGTTGCTTTGCGCTCAATAACCGTGTGATTTCTATTTGGCTGGCAGATTAATTAATTGGACCTTCTTGGTGCATTGCCAGGTGAAATAAGGAACCATAATTAGGAATTACTGATGATGATACACTTTCTGCAAAGAGTGCATGCGAGAACAATAACTGGAATTACAGGAATTGATTGCCATGAACGAAGAGGAAGATGCGTGTTATATTCTTACATTTAAAAACTAATAATAAGCACTTTGGTCACCAAATGACACAGTTTGCATGATTTGGGTGGAAAATAACCAGTAGTTTAATAGACCTACATGGGTGATGCTCGTTCCTTCATGTACTCCCTGATGTACATACCATTTTATTATATCTGTGTGTTCAAGTATGTGTGCTGTATAAATAGACAAGAAGTGATTATGGTGCACCTCAATTATTGACTCGCGTTTCACCCGCAATAAAATTCTTGTGGAGTCTGCGTGGTCTAGACAAAACATTAACACATATCATGAATTGCACACATTTCTTCATGTAGCTGTGGAATAATTTTCCATCGTGGTATGGATAATGCAATTTTCCAATTCAATGATAAAATGATGAAGAGAGGTGGTTTGTAAATTTACTCAGTAGGTGTAAACTTAACGTGTATGCCATACTAGTCTGCATTCGACATTTTTTGAGATATTTAATCAATAATTGATGAACGGAAAAATTTCAAATTTTAAGTGATAATTGTTGCCTGGAGGTTCTGATCCCTCCTTTTGATATTACAGGATTCGTATCAATGTATCATCGTACTTTCAATTTGGTTCCTTAAAAAGTTGAACATTTTTGTAATTGTTGTACTAATCATGCATTTGGATTTAGTACTTATATCAATCTGTATTACCTTCACGCTCTTCTACTAATTCCGAAATTTGCTTATACACAAGGACAAGAACATGATTACTCCACGAAATAAGTCTTTTGTAATTACGCCATTTGTATTTGTTGCCCAAGAAGCAGTTGCGTTGGGTCATTGTTCAGATAACGAGAAGAAGCGATTAAACATCCCTGATGTTTATTTTTAAGTAAACTGCTCGTGCGGTGTGCCAGAATGCCACTTGTTTTCTGTACTGGGGACATCATTCTTCCGAAATGAGCTAAAATTAATTTCTGCATTGCTGGCGTTTTAGTTAGTGCAGCATGTGTTGGGCCAGCCTCCATTCAGCAAGTGCGTTTTCTGTTGCCATCCATAGTTGTCTACTAATTAACTGGATGCACAGGTTAAACTAACCTAAGGATGGGTGTTTGTTTGCCTTAAAGGTCGTTGCTCCGAATGATTTATTGCTCTACGTTTAACCCTTATGAATGTACTGTGTAAACAAAAGTTTGAAATTAGATAATTTAAGAAACCCCCATATACATTAGATGCTGTATTTGTGTGTATATGAGCTCTTGTATTATCGTATAAACATTAATCTGTATACAATTCTTATGTCCATGTAACTAAATTGGCAACCAGAATAGGTTCTCATTATATTTATTTTTTAATTGTTTTAAAGTATCTTCCCATTTAAACGTTTGTCCTTTTGAACGAATATTTGTCCGTCAATAGTCATGCTGCTTGTAAACATGGAATGATTAATGATGTAATCGAACTGATAGTCAATGCCTAACAGTTTCATTGCTTTTGCATAACTTTTTGTTCACGTGTTAATTTACTTTTCACAAAAGGAAAGAGGTCGAAAACTGATGTCATGATGTCCCGAATAGCCTACGTCCCATTTGATTACTGCATGACGTCAACTTTTAATAAATATGACGTCACAAACTCACATAACGATCTAGAAATTTAATATAAATTAAGTTCATTTTAGAAAATTATTTTTCATTGACTAGATTGATTGGAAAACAAGTATATTTTAGTAGAAAGGTTTATTACACTTATGACAGTGCCTAACTTAAGTTTCATTGCGTTTTCCTTTCACATATTAATGTAGTTCAGACAAAGTTGACGTCATTATTACCAGACAAGGGGTCGAAAACTGATGTCATGATGCCCTTGTAAAACGCTCCGTTATCCGTTAAAAAACTGATGCCACAAATTAACTTTAATTTTGGTCATTCAACCATTAACCTTGTAATTAAGAAATCATTAATTCGGGATAAAAATAACGTTCGGCAATAGCCCAGAATTGAGCATTTAATAGTGTGGCTTTTATATACAGGTTATTACATCTGAGAATATACGAGGGTATCCAATGCATGACGTCTCTATGAAACTGCTTGACGTTCATTCAAACAAATTACATAAAAGGACGTTATGTTCAGCTATTGTGCTGATGTCGGTTTACCATTTGGAATGAATGGTTGTAATTGATAATTTGCGCATTGGAAGATGCTGACATTCCTGCCCCTTCCCTCCTAGTCCACAATTGTCCAATTTTTGTGAACCGTTTTCAAATTAAAACCTCTTTTATGGACGATGCCTAACGGCTAAAAACTATCCTAGTGACAGCCTAATCAAACTTCACAAGCTGTTATGTCCATGGTTGAAATTCAATGAACAATTTCATGGGTAGATGGAACACACAGCGTGTACCCTCGAAGATATCCGAGAAACGCGATTCGGTAGCTGAACAAAATAATTTTTCGAAAAGTAAATAAAGCGGAATTTTTTGTATCCCAAAAGTGCCAGAGTTACCCGACTGTGCGTCGAAATTGAATGTTGCTCGTTAACCAATAAAGTTCTGAAGCAAGATTATTTTGCCAGTTTCTTGCTAGATCCGCTGTCTGCACATTCCTAGGGACAACTACTTCTGATGTGAAGGTTCACTCAAGTTTGCGAATTGGGCAAACAGTTGGGTCCGAAAATTGCATTACGCAAGAAGCAAGATAATGGAATTGATAAATTTCATCTTGTTTCGATCTCAAAGCCTTAAAGGTTGCAATTAGTAATTCATGAATGGATACATCCAGTGTACATTAATTGACATTAGATTACGTAGATTGCAGCAGATACATTCCCAGGAGTACTCGCATAACGAACTTCAGAGTAGATAGGGAGTAACGATGTTCAGTTTTCTCTTTTAAAAAAATAAGGGAGTGAACAATTTACTAGTCACTACTTCAGCTAACGCCCATTTGTTGACCTTTGACTATTGCGGTTCCTTTAATCTTTGGGGATAAACATTGCAGATGTACAGGTAATTTAGGTGCGAAAATAATTATGGCTTGTTACTTAATTTAGCTGTCTCCTTCGAGAAATATGAGAATACACAGCTGCCCACAATGCATCATAGGAGATTTTGAATGGCGTTTTCTGTTCGCATGCATGTTAAATTGAATGAGCCAGTTATCATGTGACCACCACTCCTTCTTCTGTGCTAAATAAATCGGTTGGGGTTACAAGGGGCGCTAATTAACACATTTACATTAACTAGTATTTTGCCAATTTTTTTGTTTTCAAATATTGCTCGGTACTTTGCAGAGCTTAAAAAGCAGAAAGCCTTATTCATTTTCAAAATGACTGCAACAACTTTCGTGCCCGGAAATGAAGCTGTAAAATTACAGGTTCCTCAGAGTACTAAAGTTCATATTGAACCTCATTAGAAACTTAACCATCGACCGTTTTAATGGAATGTGCAAGCTAACAAAGACAGCATTAAAAGTATTTGCGCATTAGCCTTCGCTGTCTTTGCGCACTTTTCAACAGATCGTTAGATATCAAGCGTGACTGAAAATCCCCAAACCACCCTCAAGTTGCGAATTAGTTAAACAATGCCGTCGTACTCCTGTATCTGCCTGGAATTGCATTTAGTGAAAAGGTTTCATCAAGAAACACAGATAATTGAATTGATGGCGTTAGGCGAGAGCCGTGCCAGATAAAAGTACCATGGGAATTCATCTCTTGTTTCTATTATAGGTTTTATTATTGGTAGCCGAGCACTCTCTTAACACCGAGCATGATTACTGTCGTTAAGGGGAGATTCTCCTTGATTGTCTATGGAGATGTTTTTACATCAATATTGTATCGAGAACGCGATCAGTGCCAGTGGATTGATTTCGCTTAGAGATGCGATTAGGTGTCAGTTGAAGTACTCATGTGGATGAAATTTGGAGAAAGTTGTCCTGTTAGGCTGAGTATGCAGCAGACGTGTGACCATGCATACGTTGATACGTTGACCAGAGAAGCAATTGTGATCGCTGCAATTTTGCATAAAAACGGATTATGCGACTTTCATTCAAAATCAGGTTCCTAGATTAAGCTGTGTTGTGCAAGTTGATAGAAGTCTTACAAAGAAGAGAATATTTTAACAATGCAGCATTTTTTCATATATTTTCGATCAATCTTATTCAAGTAATGAAATTTCCAACTCCATCGTAAACTTTGGCATGTAAACCTAAAGTTTACCCGCTGTTAAGATGGGGACACCAATATCTTTATTTCTATCAATTTTTTATGGAATATCTGAAATAGTGACTACTAAGCAAGATCTCATCTCCTAAGTTTGAAATTAGAACTTAATTATGTGGAAGAAAAATAATCTATTGGATATCAGCGAAGATTTCAGGCGAAAAAGCAAGGAAAATCGATCAGAAAATTAGATGACGAACAGTGATATATATCACTAACACAATATATATACCAACTAACCAACTAACACAATATACGTTAAACCTTTAAAGTATTATGCAATTATTTGCAAGTTTTTGTTAATTAAGGAAACCTAATTAAATTGAAAAAGAGCATATCAATTAATTTAGAGTTAAATACACGCAGTATGAGCATATGATGATTTCTAAAAAGAAATTAAGTGAACCGTCGATTATAATATACATTTCCCAAAGGCCCTGTAGCTATTGGCAAGATTAAGCAGATACAGGATTGAGAGGACACGAATTTTGGAATTCCAAGTGCATATGCGCTATGTCAACGTAACCGAGGTTTATGAATACCTCGGTCATGCTGAGATAAAGTAGTTGCAATTGCACCGTCCTTTCGATGGAATTTATTAAAAATTTATAACTGCTCCAAAATGCTTTCCATAATAAAATCTGGAGGTAAGAGTGCAATATTGTGTTAGTAGGTTTAATTTGTTTGAGTTATTTTTTGCTTGAGTATTTTATCAAATTATGTTTTGGACAAAGCATTTAGTCTTTTAAAGGTAAAATTTAATAACTATCTTATATTTCCATGTGGAGTAGTGCCAATTCCTGCCAAGCTTAGCAGTTGGCCTGCATGCATAAATACGTAATGTGATAATTCTTTTTTGATTTTGAATATCTTGCACGGTTGTAAGCATGACCTTTTCTTCCATGCAACCATATCCATTTATCAACGTTGCTAATTAATTAAACAAAACCTCAAGCTTCATACCCAATTGTTTCAAAATTAAGGATATGCAATACATGTAGTTGGCTTAGTTTTTGACTGAATATATAGTTTTTTTTAACATTTACAACTTATACAATAACGTCTTTGTCTGTGAAAGAGGCGTTGCCCCATGATATTCATGATATTTTATACAAAAAAAAAAGAACAGAAAAAACCTGCTAATTAAATCGACGCCTTTGGTCATACTGTGATGGAATAAAGTAAGGTTTTGGTAAGATTGATGATCAGATTTGCATTTCTTAGGGCGAGTATGTAATCGCGCTAAATCTTCACGCAAACAAAGAGTCACAATTTAGGGATATCCAAAGAAATATTAAATCGTTCGAGAAATAAATCACTTGTGCTTTATGATTGAGGCTGTGTAATTCATGCAAATGTATTGGCAACTATAGATGTTTTCACAAGTTAAGTTTAAGAGGGATTAACAGGCATGAGCTGTAAATAAGGAAATGTTGATTTCTAGGATTAAACCGTCGCAAACAGCAGGCTTGTCAGCCAGGTTGGCACCCATAGTGCGTAGGTGAAAAATGGCGTTATTCGGTAATGATATATGGGATCATATTTCCGTATATTAAGAGAATGATTGATGACATTGTAATCTTTACATCGCACAAATTAAAGTTCTTGCTGTCAGATTTGTCATTTTCCAATAGCCTGCATGCACCAATGAGATGTTATGGCTTTTTCATCTCTTACATATACTCTAAAGCTCGACGACCAATGGAAATAATGGCAGTGTTTTAAAGTCGTTCGTTTCTGCTTGAAAGATTATATGGCAATATTTATAAAAAATTATGATATGCATCATGTTTTGGAGGTTTAATGAAAGAAAACGAATACATAGGATTTTACCTTGCACTAGAATAAAATTGATATGTTATAACATAATGGTCATTGTGTTCGGTTATCATACTTTCTGAAAAATATAGCTTACATGAATATGCTCTCAAAATGTTCTTCTAATGGGCAATAGGAAAAGGCTCGTGAATTGATTATATGCTGTGATCTATTAGGATCTAAGAGCCTGAGGCATTATTTTCAAGTGCTGCTTAAACTAATTAATGATGAAAAAGTCCATAAAATTTGCTATTGTAGTTACTACAATAGCAAATTTTCTTTGCATACACATTCATTATATAATTTTATCTCACAGAAAAAAAAGGATGGTTAAAATTTAAGTTTGGTAAGATAGGATAATTATGACATTATTTTATGATATCATCATGATGACATATCTCAAATCGTGTAGCTTATTGTATCAAAACACCATTCTCCTAAATGATTATAACATCATACATTGAACAACCGATTGCATATTATAAGTATTTTCCCTTTTTGAAAAATACGTTTATATTGCTATTTGTATTAATTTGCACCTTAGTTAAATTAAAATCGCCAGAAAATAAATGCATGAGATGTACATGCATTCTAAAATGAATGACACGGTTATGTAATCTGCTACATTGATTATTCTCAAGCTATGAATATTTCGTTATCCTACAAAATGAATGTAGGTTCCAAAAATGTAAATTTTGATAAACTTTATTATTGCACTAAATCCCATTTGGAGTACATGTATTTCTGAAATATCTAAATATTTTAGATGGCGCTACCGTGAAACATGCAGCGCACGAAATTTCTGAACCTTTTTCAGTACATACATCATTAAGTTACTCGCTTTTAGATATCTGAGCCTTATTTTAAAGCATCAATGTATGCAGTGGCGTTATTGCGTGACTTTATTGCATTATCTGGCATGCCATGTTTTCAGAAAGGTCAAGATTTTATAGTTCTGTACATGACTTAGTTTTTATACCGTAAGCCGAACAGCACGTTTTTTGCAGCCTGTAAATTTCCTACTTAAATTGAGCTGTATATTTTATGCTGAGTGACGAATTGAAGACAAATCTGCTTTACGTAATGCTCATACATGAGCAGAATTTAAGTAGAAACAGAGCTGAATATGAGCCATCATTCTTAGCACGTATTCTTAATTTAAAATTATGTAATACATACCGTATGTTGATCCTGTATTTGGTCATTTTATGTGTTGCGCAAATTATAATAAAAGACGAAATTATCATATTTTAAAATGATCAAAAGCCACTGTTAGAAAGCGCTTCCAAATTATATTTACAATCGAAATTTCATACAAGAAATAATGTGCTTTGATACTGAATAACTGAAATTATTTCCGCAATTTATACGGATGCAATAACCAAGAGACTTATCTTTATCACCTAATAACTGGGGTACGGCAAACCTATAACGACCATCCAAGGTGCCCATCGTTTCATCTCCAATTATTACCCAAGGAAGCAATTCCAATTCGCATCAGTAAAGTCGGTGCTTGCAAGCCCCTGACTTGAGTCCCCATAAAGAGTGAAATGATCGTCGACATAATTCAGTTACATGTACGAATTGGTTGAAAACTTGCGATACTTAAAACTAGCCACGAAGATAACTCTTGTATCGCAATTGTATAGGGTGTCAGGCACAAACCCAGTGCGCTTTAAAATTTGCAAATTCTTGTATTTTCACAAGAAAGATTTAATGTTCACATACATGTACAGTGTACATGTAGCCCAGTGGTGACCAACTCATTTAGCTGGCGGGCCACTTTTGAGTTTTGAGAACAGTCCGCGGGCCGCATCCAAAAATTGCACACAAAGTATTCACTGTT
>JAQIXS010001986.1:0-25409 GCA_034700785.1 Rossiulus vilnensis | reverse complement strand
CCTGATGATGGCCAAAATAATTGGCCGAAACGTCGCGAAGTAACGCTATCCTTGGCTGAGTTCTCTGGAATTATTATAAATTCATATCGTCAATTTTTGTGACTAATATTATATAGAATAGTTGTTTCGCTTCCTATTTTGGAACCACCATGTAGATGCAGCTTGTTTCACCGCCTCATGGTCTCGAGGTTCACAATGCGAACAAATGCGCGTCTTGGTCTATTCGAAAGCAGATAACAATATTGGCTTTTCACTTGGCAAACAAGTCGAAAGTCGACGGCTAAAACATCAGTTTCATGAAACGATGGATTAGGGGAAAAGATAAATGCGTGTTTAACACGAAAAAAAACCCAAAGTTTCCGCAAAATGACCACTCAGTTATGGCGGAAGATAAAAACGCACCTGAATGATAACAGCCATTTTTGAACGATGTTTCATCTTTAAAAGCCTAATATCAGAGATATCATGCTGGGCCAAGCCGCTGCCATGCCTTTACGGTTTTATTTGCTACGATTTAAAAATCTCCGCTCCTATACTGCCAGACATTCAATTTCATCTAACGTTATGCGACTGAGCCTTTGGGTCTGGAAATATATTTTTATCAGTATATTTTTTTAATCAAAGCTCTCCAGCTTTAAACTTTTATGGTTCGTGGCTTACGCCTGTACGCCTTGTAAAAGTTATTTCCCCCTTTTCGCAGCGGTTGTTTATTTCCACAAATCTTATATTGTTATTGTTGTGCGCACCAGAGGCTTTAAAAATAGGATAATTAATTGCTTCCTTTTGATAATTTTTGTGGGGTCTTTTAATTCTACCTTTTTATAGAGAGTCGTGTTTTATTCCCAACTGGAATTTATGATTCATAAATTTTCTTACGTTTATTGTGCACTTCTTTCCAAAACCAGCGTTTTCGATGTTAAAAATCACTGAAGATTCCCCAAACGATTTCGATATGAACAGCTGCGTGCCCCTTTTTGCTTATGTTAGTAAGTAAAAAAGTCGAATATCTTAAGGTCGCCAACGTTTCAACAAGCTTACCAAAAGTACAGCTATCTCCTAGGCCTTAGCGCGCTTTTTGTAGAGTAAACTGCTCCACACATTCATCTCAGTTTCCTGGAGCAATAAGCTATCAGGAACATCTGCAACCTATACTCATATGCAAATTCAGTCTACCCTGCCTCGTTTTCATGCATTCATATGGGATAGCAGATAGCTAGGCAACCTTTGACTGCACTTACAACTTAGAATTCGTAACAGAAAGAACGAATGAGGTATGTGTGCTATCTTTTTCTTGTTTACTTTAGTATATCATAGGAGAAAACAAACCTGCAGTCAATAAAAGTGTATAGGAGATATATATTATAGATATTATATACAGACTATACTAGTACATAAGATAAAACAGAAGGGAAATATAGCAGAAAGAGTGATTTTTTCCCATCATGAACTTTCCATTGGGCTATATCGATTGGATCTAGGCAGTTTGGCGTTTGGTCCTATGTACTCGGTTGGCTGCCTCGCAAAATGGCACAAAAAACAACCTGTTTCTTCAAATGCATTAATTCAAAACTGAGGTTGGATTCTTAATAAAAGCTTTGTCTGAATAAGTAAATACGTTCAAGTTCGATTTTCTGTATCAGTTGCTTGTCAGAGCCAGTTAACCGCATGTTTTGTAAGTTACTGAATCATTAACCATTTTAAGAAATAGACAAGAAAGATAAATTGAAATAAAAAACTAACATTTTATTACGAATTATCTTCGCATAAGACGGAGCCAAAAAGTATGCCCAAGCTCATCCATTTTGCTTCAGAAACATGATACATATCGCATCGAATTTCACATAAATTAAAAAATCCGTTAAACAATTTCTTCGCGTTCTACAGTTTTTTTTAAACAAAATTCTATCAGTAATTTAAGAAAATTAATTGGATCAAAATACAAAGCCAAAAGAAACGATGCTAGATATCATTACGCTGGGTTTTATATGGTTTCTATATTCACTACTTGTTAAAAATAAACGGGGAAAAATGACATTCATTTCATGAAAACTTCTAACTTATGTAAATGTATGAACTATTTCAGATACTACTTTTGAAATTGTAACCATTACAGGTATTTAAGACATTTTAACAACGAAGCACTTTTAACTAACGTTCGACTTTCATTCGTACAATTCCAAATAACAATGCATGCGAGAGACCAATAATAGTGGCAATTTCTGGTCCCATATTAGAGTCATGATATTCATGACTGCCATACTTCTGTATAATAACTACCTGCATAAAAAACATATAGCGTATAAGCCGCACGTTATCCCCAACATTTTAAGATCTGAAGATGGGGTGCGGCTTGTGCTCGCACTTTTCAAAAATGCCGATTAATGGTATCCCTTTCCACATGTATTTATTCCAAGTCAATAGAAAAAATTGTAACCACAAGGGGTATTGATAGTTTTAAATGGATTTACAGGCAATTTTAATTTGCCTCAAGAAAACAAAATAACTTTCAATAATAAACTAAGTAAAAAGTTAATTTTATAAATACCATAATTTAATTTTTCTTAAAACTAAGGTCCAATTTTGGGATGCAGCATATAATGCGCTCGCGGTAACTGTAAATAGGACCCAGGGCCTCGTTAATCCGAAAACTTACAATGAGGGTTATAACAAACAATAATGTGAATAACCTATAGCAAAAATTAAAACGTTTATACACACTAATTAAGTAGAGATACATCGACAACCATTAACTGACCTGTGCTTTCTGTGCCTGTTACATCAGGGCATGCCTGGTAGCGAAAGAGCAGTCTGAATTCGTCTATGCAAGAATCAATGCTGGAGATAGGGGAGTTGCATTCCCCGTGTCCACGATTATAACTAAAGGTGAGGGGAGCACGAATAGGGCACGGCACTGGCGAAGCATTCACTGAAAATAAAAAGGGTAAGATCTTCTTACAACAATTAAATATCACTTTGAAGTAATATTCTTAGTCAAGTAATTAAAATAAATCCATAATTTGTTCTAATTTCAATTTTTTTCTGATTTGTTTTCTTGTTTTTAATTCATTGAATTTGTTAGTTTATTTCATAACAAATGAACATTTGATTTTCTCGGTGACATCATTTTAAAATAAATTAATATTAAATAAACTATTCAAACTTTAGGGACAATTAAGGTGGTTACGTGTCTTCTCACAGGAATTGTTAATTCATCTGACCACATTGTCAGGTGAATTAATATGGTTTGCTATTAAATGTTCTTAGATTTCAATTTGTTTTTTATTAACCAAGAATACGGTTTCGCATCAACAAGATGGACTTACATCGAAACATTGTATTAAGCTGAGCATCGCCATTGATTCGTGAACACATCTTCTCCAAGGTATCCATCGAATCACAAAATGCTAGAAAAGCAGAAGAAAAATCTCATTAATTTTCTTACATGAGAGCATAGTGCATTGACAAGAATCGCAGAATAGAAACAGGCACATTCCAGGACGTAATATATACTCTGTAGAGAACCGCAATCCCATCATATGCAAGTATATGAGCAGAAGATGATACCATTAAGCCTTTTAGCCGACATCTTAACGGCATTTTAAAATGGTGCTAAAGCAATATGGGTTAACCACCTGAAACATGTTGAGCAGTCTAGGACCAATTTAACATTTTATTTGCATGCTGAGCGCAGTAATAGGTTACACTTGATGACAGTTCGGAACAATTGAGGTTCACGCGACTTTAAACATTTCATGTGAATGCCGCATTACATGTTTATGAAGTATGTATGTTTATTTAATTGTTGTAGATTTTACATTTAACTCATGCTAAACACCGTTTAGGACTACATAAATTAACAATCGTGGCATATTTAATTCATGCGGTAATATGGTATAAATAGGGAAGTACAGTTTGTAAGAATGTGTAAATTAAGTGGTTTAGATTTAATTTTTGATATCGTACATATAATTGTAGATTAAAAACTAATACATGAAAATAAGAGAGTAAATAAGAAAATAACATAGAACTAAAAAAATAGTTTATACAGAATATTGTTTTTGTGTTTAGTTTTCAAAGGCTGTAAAATCTTTGAATGTGGTGATCACGCGCTCCATTGGAATTTAATTTAAATGATAATCCACTAATGATTTAAGCTCTACCAATGAAAATGTTTATGAAAACACGAGATTTACTTTACGAAATATCGCAAATTGATCCGTCTTTTTCATCACGTGTAAATTGCAAATATAATGAATTCTTGCTGCTTTTGCGTTCAATGTTTGTTAGATTAATGATGAATAAATGATGGCCTTGATCAAAATGTTTTTAAAAAATTGTAAGATAAGATGCAATATTTAGCCATTTTTTCGTCATAACTTCCATGATATCAGAATGCAGGTCTCCGAGCTATGGCGAATTATACTTAGCTTCCCATCGGATTTTATTTCTTTGATAAAACCGAGTGCTTGATTGCATGGGGATGTTTACAGAAATCAACCAAATGTCTGGTAAGCAGACAAATCGCATGAAACAAAGCGCACTATTCCCTTGGACTATTTTTCTAGCTTCCTGAATCTAATTAAAGTGGTACGAAGTAAAATATTTATCTATTGTGCATGACACAACACAAATACAGGGTTTGTCTGAGACTGCAGCGCAAACAAGCACTCGTTTGTCGATGGCCTGATTAGGACTCTTGCATTTAAACGCTCTTAAACGAAGTCATTAATTATCCCGTGCACCTGTTGCTATGATTGACAAGAAATAGCAAAATGTTATCTTACAAGCATGAATCGATAAAAAAAACGGCGAGAAAAGTGTTTCATGAATTTCTTCATTAGAGTAAAAGTTGCTAATTTAAAGCAGTCCATATGCCAGCGCTGAAAGGGTAATCACTTAGTTAATTAGTTATAAGGAGATTATTAGACTGGCTTCTCAAATTAGATTGCCCTTTATAAGGCGTACATTAATTGGACATATGCCTTAACAGATTATTAATAAGTAATTAGCGAGTTAGCAACAACATTCGAAAAGCTTTTACTTTAAGCAAGATTCCACATAACATTGCAGAAATAAATTCCAGAGAGAAATCGCCATGCAATTATTATTAATGCCTATATTTAAAAACAAGCTTGGCATGATTAAAGAAGTTGTCCTAGCAAGAAAACAAATCCCACTTCTATGCTCAAGTTATTTCTAAATTAACGTTATACGCTAATCTTCAGTTCTTTTTACTATCTGCTGAACCATTTTCCTATAAATTTAAGCACCAATGCCGTATACGAGTATATGTATACATTTACAATGTTTTGATTTCCGACCTGTAATCGGCTTACGTGATGGATCAAAAGATGAAATATCGTCTGAATGCAATACATGTAATCCGTTTTTCCATTTTCGTATTTTCTTGAATTATAATCAAGCAAGTTTTATACTTTTTCGTATAATTACCTTGATATGCATCCACATCACTTATTTGGCACACATAACTACATGATTAGGAAGAATTTCTTTTCTTTTCAAATAATAATTAAGGCAAAAACAGTGCACACATTTTCGCGGATAATTTAGGTTAAACTGATTATTATCATTGCTAATATTTATTTTTCACCACTTAAAATTGGCCTCTGAATTCTTTTGCATTTTTCTTGCAGTGTGGGAATCTTTTACACTTAACCTTAAATCAAAAGGCTTTAATTATGTAGTGTATGCAGTATATTATATTAGGTCTATATTATACAGTATACAATATATTATAAATAAAATTAAAACGGTGGTATAAATGTTAAATGCGCAAGATATTCTAACACACGTTTGTATTGCTAAATTTTAACTTTCAACATTAGTCAGTGCTTCCTACATTTTTATTTGTGCGAATTTTTTGAGTTCAAATTTATACTTTGTCATAAATGAAAACCAATGACATGTACATATGGTAATTTTCAATAGAATTAATTTGAAAATCATTTTGGTTTTCTTTAAGCATGTATGAGTACATATACATGTAGTTGATTAAACGATAAGTTTAAAATAAATTCATTTAAAGCAGTCAAATGTAAAGTTTCCCCTTACATCGCAATAACAGTTAGCACCGACATACTACATGTCACTGGAAATTGTTAAATACACGTACAGTGTAGGTGCAGTTATAATTTTCACGTGCGATATCGTATCATATGCGAGAGGTTAGTATGACAGATAATGGTTCCGATCCTTTTTATCACAACTCCCTACTGCCTCAATTTTGCATTCAATCCCCTACCTCAAAATAAAATATGGGGCACGAAATCGGAGTTTGCACGTCTTATGGCATGCAAAATAGGCAGGTAGGAATGAATAAGACATTTTCCCTATTTTTCCACTCGCAAATTTGATCTTTAAAAGAAGCAGCTATCTGGCAAGTTGTGGCGTGCGATGCATCTCCTCAAAGTGGACATAAAATGCGCGAAGCACATAACAATACATAACGCACCATTTTGTTACCATTTCTGCGCAGAACATCGCAATCTTGACATATGAATATTTCTACACGTTACAGGCCTACTCGCAGTCTATAATAATTCGTCTGAATGTGACATGCAAGGAACGAAGAAGAGGGGGAGGAGCAGGCCTGCGTTTGAAATGAAGGGGCCTGAAATCACAACAACAACTATTTCCATTAAGTTGTCATAGTGAAAACAGGGAATTTCCATTACTAAAATGTCGATGATGGTTTCGACCAAACCAGAGAGAAGCTTCACGCTTTGCTAGCTGATGCTTTCCTCCCTCCGTGCTCCAAAGAAGACAGCAGAAAATGGACGGGGTATCAAGTCTTTTAAAGTGCATCATATGTGGACCAAGATCTATTTTTAGGTTTGAACCTCCGATTTTGGGCGCTTCCATTTAGCACTACTGCGATTTCCTGCACTCGCATCCCATTACATGCATTCTTGGCAATAATTAAATACTCAACTTGTTTGTTTTGCATTTACACTTAAGGGCCTAACTCATACATGACATCCAGACCAGTCACAACTCAGCTAACGGAATAGAACGCGTTTCACCAAGGTTCAATTCTCTAGCGTGATCCAGGTATGAGATTGGTGAGTGTATCGCAGCCCTGATGGCTACTACTGATTACATTAGCATGCACGTCACACGTTGAAAATCAAGCATGTCTTGCATTTTCTAAAACGTAGAGCCCTGATCCCGAAATCCGTGTATGGCACGTTGATCCTAGAATAATTGGTGTCCACCAACACCTCCGCAGAGTACGTGCTCAAGCCAATCCCTCCGGATATCGCTCCGCAGTCTAGCAGGAAGTGGGTTAGAAGCACAATCATGGAATTATGTTTCAATCTGTTCTAACCTGCGCATCGTTACGCATCATTACTAATATTACGTAAATCAAAAGGTTTTCGGTTTTGTTCTTGACAGAATGTGACTCTTCAATAATTAATTATAACAAGTGTTCAAAAAAATCGGAAATGACGAGTGAATTTTTGCACATAAAGTACACGTAAATCTCCAACAACAGAGGAATTGAAGAATTGTACATGTGTGTGTTTTGTTCTCTAAACGTAATAGATGACCAACGATGTTAAAAATAAATAACTAAAATAATTTCTATCAGCAATTCCTTATAACGTCTATATGGAGCCCTAGACATGCATACGTGGATGCCAGACTAACTTACTGTGAGAAAAGCAACTTATTATCAATCCTTGACGGAGCAAAGTTGTTTGCATTCACATTTAAAATGTACGCTGAATTCAATTTACAAAGATCCGTATCTTTTGACCTTATTATTTTTCAATTAGTAAAAAAAGAGTTAATCGATTTCTATTTTTAACGCTGATTAGAATCAATTTTTAAGCATCAATAAAATTAAGAAACAAGAAGCCCGTTCTTATTTGTTCACTCAACACATGAAAACTTGAGGGAAAAAAAACATTATTACTGATTTGCAAATGTTACCTCTGATTTTTACATGCTTCCTAATCAAAAGTTACTAGAAAATACAGGCATTTAGACAACTTATGGTTTTTTTGCAGTGGCTACCACAAATCAAGCGATCATACAAAGTAGGTATGAAACCCCAGAACGTGTTCCAGACATTTGCATTTCAACTAAGCTTTGCTCTTATTAACCTCTGCTGCACATTAAGCTGTTCTGTAAGTGCTATTACCGAAATAAATAAACAATTTTATTTAATTGTAATCGGAATACGAAGGAATGGCATATAAATGCACGTTGCGTTTACCATAAGTATTTTAGGCATTTTAGTTCTCCAGTGACCATCAGAGCACGATTCAGAGAAATATTGAAACGCAGGCGAAAATAAAATGCAGAAGTGAAAGACAAAGAATAGAAAAAAGGAACTTAAGCCAGTTTTGACATTTGACAAATTCTTGGCATATTTCCACCATACTATTTTGACATTTGAGACAGGATGTTTAGAGCTAAAAGCTGCCTGTCACAAAATGATTTAAAGAAACTCAAACTTTCTTTTCGCTTATCAATGCTAGTGTAGAGTACATACTTCAATATGTATTACGGTATGCACTTTTACACAGTATATATGCATGATAAACGTTCATTGGCTCTAGCCAAAGTCGCTCTTCATAATGTCATCATTTTACTAATTTAATCGATTTCCTGTGCAATGAGTGTGCATACTTCATGATTAAGGACGACATATTTCAGATTATTAATTAAACATTGGCTGTTTGCTTCCGAGAAACAATTTAAACAGCATCGGTGCACGTCATGTTGACAGTTCAAACTGAAGTATGAGTACTGCGATGCGCACGTGCGTATCTTACATTTCCTGAATAACTAACTGCGTTTAAATCAAGAACCCAACAACAGAACCGCAGTCTCTGAGAATTTTTAAATCGAATTGTTTGGGATATTTTGAAGTGCTGGGATGCATTGACAACATTTCATGGATCCAGTAATAAACCGTAAAGCCATGCTGGTCAAACAAATAAGGTCTTTAAAACGCCCATTTCATTAAAAAATTAAATGCATACATGTGCATAGCGATGGGCATATTTCTGAAAAAAATAAAATGTCGGAGCATCACAGGAGATAATGATAGTATTATGTAGGTGTTTTTTTGCATGCAACACACAAAATAATTGCAATAGTAAAACAACTAATTTCAAGACCGCTATATTCACATAAATCTGATGGAGAGGGATTTTGATGCCAAAATATAATACGCTGCTACAAAATCCGTCAATCTAGCTACCATCGAATTTTCATCAGCTGAATTCATTTTATAAATGTTTGGTTAGAATGGCATAAGCCCATTTTCAATAAACAGTGCTAGGTAAAATGCATCCCTTAATAATGTTATTTGAATCCCTTTATTTATAAAAAGTGAAGAACACCTCGTGCTAACTGTGTATTTTTTTTAATTGTTTCGTGTTTGCGTAATCAAAATTATTTTGAAATGCCTAAAGCAGAGATCCCGTAATAAATTACAAACATCAGACTTGGTATTTCTCATTCAATAATGCATTATTCATATTAAGTATAAAGCCAAATGGTACATTGACTTACTGTACACTCGTATATTAAGAACGGATACCTGACTGATTCCAAATGATCAGAACGTGCATTGACAGAAGACAAAATAGTTATAATATTACAGTAGCAACTTTTAGAATGGTTCTTTTGGAGAATCTAGACTACGCCTATTCATTGCATGTTTTTATGATAGTTATCACCTTATCAAAATTTAATAACACATACATCACGTTAAAATTATATAACTGAGAGTAAACTTACTTTCTTTAAACTGCAAGACGTTATCATGTTTCTTGTGAACAACAATACATCGAAAGCAGCGTTCGTGTCTGGAAGAGAGAGAAAAGGTCCAAAACATGAGAAAAAAATAAAGTAATCGGATAATTCAACAATATCGTATGATTCTTTTACACTTATAAAATTCAAGAGGAAAAAACAGAAAGAAAAAAGCTCCAAACAAAATGCGATATATAAAACCATAGTGGCTTTAGGCCTTTATATAAAACACTCAACCAATAGCTCTCAACTGTTAAAAACGGGAAAAGTGAGCTATAGACATGCACAAGGTGCACTGTATATAAAATATAAAGTTTGACAGAGAAAGTGAGTGAAAAACTCTAAGCTACAGGCATTAAATAAAGATGAATAATTCATGGTGATGTTGGCAGACGGGAAAACGGCAATGTATATTATTCATAGGGTTTACGGCAGCTTGCGTGTTATGGAACCGGACCGGAAGCAGCGTTTCCTATGAAGGACTCATGCAAGGGCTTGGCAACTACGAAGAATTGGCTGTAGCAGGTCACATTGGAAAACACACATGCGAATTTCTACCAACGCATCTAGAATATATCGTACATCTGAGTAACATCAATTTAATATAATACACAACATTTCTCATAGCATCTTCACACGTTGAGCGCTAAAAACAACCGCTTATAATGCAATAATTGAGCGTGCTATTGAGTAGACTGCTAAAATATCAGCCATACTGCATTACTTTCATACAAGTTAATTTTTAAGACAAATTACTCTAAATGTAATCACTATGAGTCTTGTTTACTTATACATGCATACCACTCGAGACCATTTCTCGTGTATGTTTGACGTTAAGCAATTTTATTTAAGTTAGATTAAGAATTAATTGAATAAACATTATTTTATGATATATTCAGTAATAGAGTACTTGTATGTGCCAAATGACATGATCACACAATTTACTCAAGTGAATTAAAAACATTTATAGCAGCGTTTAAAATCCAAAACTATTCGATAATACATTCACACCTGTAGAATAATTACAATTTACAATGATTTAATATCCATAAATGCAAGCACTATCGTGCAATTTGCTATTTAAACTTTCGCCCCTGCAAAATTTGACTCATTTTATCTCAATTGTGACGCCTCCAATTGATGGACGATTCTAAGGCAACCGAGTACTTTAAACGATCTCAATACGCGGCTACAACATCAGTTACAATTCGTGTAAAATGACCAAGAAGTGGGCGTTTCGGTCGAGGTTCAAGCTTTCAGCCAGATCCACTGCAAGAGTTAGTTTAGCGAAAATCATAATTTAGTCGATAGCTTACAAAGTCATAAATGTAGGATGGAAAATGAAAAAAGATGATGGGGAAGAGATATATTTGTAATAGATATAAGGAATCTAAAGGAAAAATGGGTCAAAGTGGTGACAATTTTACTGCAGCCTGTGGTCACTTTTACGACCTTCTATACCATACACATGGCTCCATACAGAACAAGATCTACACGTCTTCGTCACAACAATCATCGTTGAGTGAAAATACCATTTTGATAGTTGGGTAGACATTGGCCAAGTCGTTCGGACACCAGCGCGAAAAAAGAACATTATTGTTATTGCAGCGCTAGATGGGAGTTGTTTGTTACGTGGAAGCAAAAAAATGATGGCAGATGGGAGCGTACAGAGAATGCACGTGTATTGAATAGGATGCGGTAGGATTTTTCAACATTATAAGGCGAGGAAATAAACCGTCAAAAGCTATACGGAGCATTAAGGGAAAATCACAATCACAAAATTTTAATAATTAAAGTATTTCACCAGTGAAAAATAAAAAATAAGCACCAAACTTCATGGCCACCTATGTCTGAAGTGTATGTACATGTAAACCCACTGATACTTTTTACACCTAACAATCATGATAGCTCAACTTTAGCACCAAAAACGTTTATATAATACCAAGCAATGTATTCTAATTTATTTTTTGTTCTTCTTCCAACGCATTGTGGATTAACAATTCCACTTTATGTTTATATTTCATTAAAATTCAGACGAAGAATAAATTAAAATAATACGCTGACGAAGTAGAAACATTTCATAAATACACTACTGAAATATTCACTTGAGACGAATAGTTATAGGACAATTGAACTTTGAACTCAGGCAAGGAAAGAAACATGGCGACATTCTTATTTGCAGAACACCATGGTTCTATCGCAGCTCTATGAACACGTTTGCAAGAGCAAAAAGATTGCCTTATATAGCCGAGCGTTATTTGCACTAGTCAGTTGCGTAGTTAGACTAGTCCTACTTTAAAACTCAAAATCCATTTTAGTAAATATCGGATAATTAAAACATATATTTTTTAGAGTTTACAATTGTTTTCAACATTTCATTTTCGCAAATCACTGCTAAAATATCACGTCACCCTTTTGAATGTTCCACACGCATAACATGTTGTGCCATTCCTGCCACTCGAGACATTTGATTAGCCTCGCCAAATTGATCTCATTACTTATAACCTCACCAAAATACAACATTCAACAATTCTATTTCATCGCAAAAATAACACACTGTAAATGAACACAGTGCACATAACATCTATTTTATGCAATATTAAAAATGTGCTTGTCAACTCTTGCTTTAGTTATCTAGTTTAATAACCTCCTGCTTCGTCGACTACAATATTTTTTCCAGTTACTCTATTTTACCGTCATTTCACAAAGCAGTCCTGCGATCATAACGCAAAGTAATCACCAAAGCAATCCCGAGCCCTTTGGTGGCGCACTTATTAGCATTAATTAGTTGAGTGCAAATGCTAGCTTCAGGTTAATGACTTAGTGCAAACTTTTAAATCACCGCAATTTTTGAGAAGAAGTGCCTGTCTTCCATCCAAAGCAAACACATATTACTTAGCTCATAACACATTACATTCTTCAGACGGGAAATGTGAAAGTGAGCAATTTGAAGATCCCGATGGTGAACATTTCAGACTGGCGGCAATCGTTATGCATAGGTTCCAGAGTATATCCGTTTCTCGCATTACTTACGATTAAAGAGGAAAATGCCACCAGCAGAAGTATAGCATTATTACTATCATCCACCGTAAAGTCCTATCTAAGGTAGGATATCCAATGACACGTTCGCCCCTTTCTGTAATGATGAGCATGCGTGGTGCAAGATTCTTAAGCTCACACTGAGTTAGCATCGGATTTGGTCGGTGGTGCACCAAATGCTCAATTATCAGAATTGGAGTAGTTTCCTTTGACAGACTACTTAAATTCATGCCACACTTGGAAATGGAAGTGTCAATATTCAACCACTCTCGGTTCAGTATCTGTATTGGAAACACAACACCAACTTCTGCAGATTCAACCATTTGTGAGGAATTCGAGTCAATGGCTTCAACGGAAGTGAAATATTTCCAATTAACTAATGAATGTTAAGTCTTGGAAATGATATTCGAGACGATACAAAGTTCTGTGACTCAAGTGTGTCATTTGGATTGCGCTAACATTAATGATACTGTGTGATTGTTGCTTGGTTCTGATCATTTTATGGTTTGCCATTTTTGTTTTAAATTCAAAGAAAATACTGAATAGGGACATGCCACACGGTCCTCTTGTATATTTAAATATTGTACCTGCATATGCTGTCTAACTGATGCAAACATTGCCTCAAAACCTTCATGCCCAAACATTTTGCAAAATTTACTGGTTTTCACAAATTATTAGTATTAACGCTCACTGATGCAGCTAAAATTTGTCATTCAACATCGAATTCGACGTTATGTTACAATTACGATTTTAATTTCTTCCGGGGTTCATCCAATCTCTTCAATCAGAAACCAGTGAAATGCATTTCGGTTTCCTTACCAAAGCTTCGCTCAAAGCTTTATCCATCCAGTAATCGAAATACATGTGTGAATGGGGCGTGGCATTTTTGCATTAATTTGTTGCAAGCCTCCTCAACACTTTTGGGAAGTGTGACCCATGTGTATTCATAGTCAACCATCAGCCTAAAAATCTAAACCAAATAAAAAACAACACTATCATCCATGCTTTTGTTTAAATCCCTACAACGTGCGTTAGACAAATGCGCTTAGAGCAGACAGACTTTAGAAATGCAGTCGACTAAAGTTGACTGCATGCGGAGGGCTGATTCATTTTATTGATTTTAGCTCATCGATATATGAATTCTGAAAGAGAAATCCTAGACTGGATTACAAACTTCTCCAATAAACCATGGATAGATTCTAGTACGTACATTTTAAAATATTAAGTGTATATTGGGGTAAGATAGCTTCTCGGACACATGTGGCTCGTAGTTAGATAGATGAGAGGCAGCATGCATGAGTGCACTACAGCTCTAGTATCAGTCATGCATGCCAGTCCACCATCGCTGTAATATTGCTAAATATTGATTGCAAAATAAAGTGGAGAAGATCAACAATTATTTAGAAGCCATAAACCAACGTTTTCTAACCTTATCATTAACTACATGCACATTTATCGTTTACGCGCCCACGCCCAAGCTGCATCAGTGGTTTTTCTTCAGCTATACTTAATCTTTCCAAATGTTTTTAACAAAACGTAGTCACAAATCTATATAATGCAACAGCACGTACATGTACGTGTATATTACTGTAAACATGTTATTGACCTTATAAGCATACGTACGATAACACATTAACGTATAGACCTATTGGATATAATAGCTGTCGAAATGATTAATCATGAGGTATGGACCAAGATTGTGTCAATGCCACCAGCCTATACAGAATACGGTCCTATATGCAACTGTTTAATATGCTAGCAGTGCATACATTAATTAGGTATACATTTAAATAACTTAACTTCGCAAAGAATGTAAACCGCGACGTATGATGGAATGGAATACCGTAGTTACGTTTATTATACATGTCCAGCGATGGGAAGTTACCATTCCTCGATGATTGCACTCATTCGATAGGTACAATATTCAAACTCGTTTCTGTAAACGAGATTGGGCATGTACAGTTCATGTACATGCACATTGTATACTGATAAATGTAAATGCATAAATAAAACAAACAAAAAACCTGCATGTACGAAATTGCTTTTTTACCCATACATTTTTCACAAGAACAGACAATAAATCGTAAATCTTTACATGAGTTTTAAACACATTTTTTTGTAAACAGCCACACGCCTCTGCTAGGCATCACTACGAGTATAACACCTCAGTAAGAAGGGGTTCTAAATATGTTTTTAAGATAGCTTCCATACGTGCCATGCTTTTATCCCACTTTCTATCACAAGCTATATTTTTACTCGAGCGGCAATAAATTTAGAAAAAGAAACAATTTAACACGTTTTGCAATGAAGATAAATGGTAAGAGTGGCTTGACCATTGCACGTAAATCGTAAAGTGTTTTTATTCAAAGCCAAGGCCCATAGATGCTGTCATATATAACAATTGGCTGTCTATATTTTACGATTATTAGCCTCCGCCATATTTATGAATTCCACCAGCGTTCAAGCTAGTGGACTTATTGCTGTTGGGAACCAATTTCATGATATGTTTCAACATTTATTCTGTCATATACGAGCTCGTATAAAATAGGCGCCTTTTTTCAAGCAATACGTTATGTACATGTACTTTATGTTTGTGGGTTTACAATTCTTGGATTTAAGCAGATAGAGGAAACAAAAATCTGGATGTGACAGTAATGAAGAGTGAGAAATTGCTAATTAATCAATAGATCAAAGATATTTATAAATTTACCAAAGAATGTTGCTCACATTTGTAACCTTTGATTTCTTTTGGTGCGCTTTCAATTCCTAACTGCCTGAGCTGCATTTATTAATGCACGTTCATTTAAACCAGCAAGCGTAATAAATACAAGTTTATGCATATAAATATAATATCAATATAATGTACAGTATTATTGCAATGTTTTCAAGTTTCACAAGCAACGCATCGAACATCATTTAAAAAAGAATTAAAATAAAACTGCAACATGTTTACCATGATACTATCTATCTAAATTATTTGTTGCATTATATTGATCAAATATATTTTTCAATAATGCTTTTACACAATATTTACGACTTTTCTTTGTTATGAATTGTAGCATTTCAATGATTATTTACTAATGCAAAAAACAAACGAAATAATCAATAATTTGACGAATACGAATATCCAGCAGCCGTATAGCAATCTAAGAAATAATACTTAAATCATAAGCAGTAATTGAAACATATGAAGGACTGATGTACTGTATACACCGTATATGAAAATTGCAATGGCCATGATGCATGCTGCGCAAGAAAACGGCAGAACGCAATTATAAATAAAATCTGAAACAACTGTGATTGGAGGAGGTCATAGTAGATGCCATCCATTTTCTTCCCCTCTCTTTATCCCCAATTTCCCCGCCGCAATTCCAGATTCTCTTCGCAATTGTACAAAGATTTTTTTATCAAATTTGAATCCCTAGAAATGGGTGTCAGCGTGATATCAGCCTGTCCGAGAGAAAATCGGATTTCCTGTTTTCCCTTCATCCGCAAATCCATGACCAAACACAAGATTGGCTAATGAGACCTTTGGTCACTCCAATTCCACTTACAATAAGAGTGAAAACACAAATAAATGCAGGGATTTAATGCTTTAGATTCCCCAGCCACCAACTGAAGAGGCCTTCAAATTCCCCCTTTGCAGCTTCTAATTCACTTTGCTGTTTTTTATACATTTCGGATAATGTTAGCTACAGTTCTGTCTAATAGGCGGCTCATTCATTAAAGTGAATGGCGAACTGAGAAATCTCATCTTGCAATGGACTATTTATTCACCAAGTCGATCCGTGATGTGAAGGTCTAAAAACCTATATACGGCGGTGATCACACAAGTAAACGGAAGTTGCTTATCCTTGTCGAGAGGACATAATAAGGCGATTTTATAACAGATGTACAATACTCGACAATTCATCGCATGGATATTGGATATATAAACTCCATTAGTACACAGACAGAATAAAAAAGGGCGAAATATGGATCAGAAGAGCGTTTTAGAAATAAATGGGCAATTAGGTGTTGTTCATTGCCCCTGTGTTGTTCATCGTAGGAGAGAGTTAGGTAATTACGTTACCGGAAAGTGAATCTTGATTTCGAAATATCGACAATGTTGACGCCCCGTTAGCATCACGATGATAAATTGGCGGTGAACACTATCTAGTAGATATCAGTTGTCATTTTATGTCAATGACCAACGCGTCAAAGTACATGTATGCCCATGATTTCAAGGTATTTATGAGATTTTGAAACCACACAAAGTGAACCATTTTAATCTTTTATAAACAACATTTGTACTATAGTGCAATCCCGTTTAAATCTGACCAATCTGGGGCCACGAATTCAGCGTCACACTCAGCATGCGAAAATGCGATGCACTGCATTTGTAATTTTTTGCAAGTTTGCTTTTGATAAAAATTATACCACATGCCAGGCAATTTTAAAATTATTTGTCACCTTCATATAATTGATTGTGTTCGTCAATTCATGCATATTAACGGTCAATGCATGCAGTTCACTAGAATTCGCTATGCGTTATATTATATACATGTACATTAGCTTAAAATTAATTTCATTTGCAAATTATCACAGTCAAACGTCTAAAATACCTATCATATTTATCTCAAAGGAGCGTTTTACAATTGCAAAGTTTAAAAGTCATCTCTTATTCTCTCATTCTCTATTGCTTCAAAGGTATATTCAATGTTCCTCCTAACATAGTGAAAACTATGAACATTCTTCAAGTACGAATGGAACCTTTTAAATCTTAATATCTTTATTGAAAATCATTATTTCTAAAATATTCACATGCCTTAAAAGTCACATTATTAATTATCTCGTATCAGTAATTTGTTTCCCACTCAGCGCTGTCACACGGCTTACTTTGCACTGATACGCTCGTATTAAACATAATTTCAAATATCAAAAAAATACACGACATTCACAGTTTAATGCGATTTTCCGCCAGGATTATAAATACAGGTAGGCTACTGCGATTTGTGCGAACAGTAAAGTATGCTGAAGGATTCTGAAGGTATATGCTTTGATTGTCTAATAAGTGTCATCAATAAATAATATTTATTAAACTTTACAATGGATTACATCAAGAACCCTAAACTTTAACTTTTATTGATAAGCTAGATTTTATCTTATATGGCTGTAGGTAATGTTTAAATTAGATAAATCGTGTTGTTGGAACAGAATCATAGGTTTCATTCATGCGAATAATATTTAATAAACAGTTAAAAGACGGTTGTGGTGGTGGTATTTATATAAAACTGACAATTGTTGTCAAAGGGAAAGAGTAAACAAGTATTGCTACAAACCTTTTTAAATACAAACATTCGTACGAATCAAAATACGGCGATGTCAAAAAATCATGAGCAGTTTTTCCTAAATAGTTAATTCTAAACCAGCATACAACGTATCTAAATACAGTATCTAACTCAATATAAATATAAACGTGATTAACCTTAAAATGTTTTGTTTTATAATGTTTCATATAGTATTCAAATTATATACAGGTTCATCAGTATATTTATGTTGCCATGTGCGTTTCAAATGTGTTTAAAAATGTATCGAAAGTATATATTTCTAGCAGAAACTTATTATAAAATGCAATTTTCCAAATTTAATATTTTTTCAATGCTTGTGAAACGTGTTGATTTTCTGCTTTTCATTCATTTTCAGTTTAGTTCAATAGCTGCATTAACAAAGGAAACCTGACACTTGCAAATTATAAAACTATTTTTCCTCTTTTCGTACATGTTTTATTTTTAATGTTACGTTTTTTTTAAAACTATCTTTATCACACTTAAATTAATTCGCTTCTAAATCAAAATAGAAAGATTTATTACCTCAACTAGCCTAACATCCATCACTATCAGCAATAAAATTTGGTACACCTCTATACTGTAAGCCTACATGGCCAGCGAAGAACATGTTTCACTTTTCAAATATTACGCTTGCCCAACGCAATACATGTCTCATGATAATTAATTTTGCTGAAGATGCTTTATGGTTTTCTCCAACTGCATCTGCCCATTAAATAGGTTTCTATCAATTTCTGCCCGCAGCAATACTCGAGCCTTCAGTCGGCCACATTGCTTATTTATTACACTTTGATCTATTGCCCACCATTAAGATTAATTCCACGCAGGTGTACACATACATGTATATATATGCAGTCATATAAATAAAATTCAATATTTATCTTTCACTTTCCTACATCGTTCCAAAAGTTAGCGCAGCTTGAAGTCAGAGAAGGCTTTATTGTGTAGCAATGAAATTAATTTTAACATAA
This sequence comes from Rossiulus vilnensis, assembly GCA_034700785.1. NCBI lineage: Eukaryota > Metazoa > Arthropoda > Diplopoda > Julida > Julidae > Rossiulus > Rossiulus vilnensis. The sequence goes on along the minus strand of JAQIXS010001986.1, from coordinate 6,280 downwards.
GTGACCTGTACTATTTTGGGAACAAGAAAGCCAAACATTTATGTGCATGTGCGATTGCACAGCATACAGGATTTAGTACGATGTAGGGGGTAATAAATGATTAGCCAGAGTATCACAGTTGCGACATCTATTTTTGGATTTAATCGATGAAAAGGGCGTGCAGAACAGTAACATAACCATGTTACGTACCGAGCGCGGACACGACATTTAAAATAAAAGCAAATGTCACTTACTGTAAATGCAAATATTCATGGACCCACGGAATATTATTAAGCATTATTAAGCAACAGGGAGAACACTTAAGGGTAAAAGCACTAATCGTATAGGAAGAAGAAAAAAGTGCTAAATTTGTGTTGAAAATTATCTTAAAAAAGAATTTATAAAATATGTTATCTATCATAATTTTTTTTGCTTTTAAATCCGAAAACAAGATATGTGTGTAATTCATATGCCATCCATAAATTTGCTACAAGCAATATAATCAATTAATAATTAGTCGGGTTATACTTATTACTTAAATATTAATGTTATGCATAGAGTTTTAAAATCAATTAACATGAGCCAAACTTGACAAATAAAAGTGCCCCTTTTTTGAAAAACTGACACAAATACAGAAATAGAATGTTCTCAGAAAAGCCTGCTATTTTCTGAAATTCCCTCAGCTATCTACAGTAGCTCATTAATAAGGCAAACAGAGCTTTAAACGACGAGTGCCTTACTGTTTATAGAATATTGCCCCTTTTCCTTTTAAATTTATTTCAATTCAGATTTTCAGTACCAATTTCTCTCCCAGTTAGCTCAAATTCCCCTCCCAGGCCATAAATTCCAGCGAGTATTTATGACTGGGACGTGTATTTGCATTTTATGCGACAATATCAGTTAGATATTTGCTTTATCTATACACAGGACATATAAATATGCATGGGTAATTTTTCCACGCTCCTCCCCAGCCGTTTTTTCCATATCAACTATACGCGCAAAAATTACCATTGATAAACGTTCCTTAGGTCCTAGCTTACTCATAATCTTCTCTTCTATTGAAGTTAAATGACAGAAATAAAACTATAGTTGCCTCCGATACAAACGTTGATTTAATAACATCTCATTTTGCCAGGAAAAAAAACTAAGATGTTTTTCTGCCATTACATTATTGCAAAACCCTGGATACGGGAATTATGTAACAGATACAGCTCTGCTATTTCCACACGCATACAAAGAAAGAAATTCATTTGAAACTGTGCCTAGAAAAGAAGACGGCCTAGATGCGAAAACGTAGCTGCTGCGAAAATAAATTCGTCTGCAGAAAAGCAGAGAAATCGATCTTGAAGTCTTAGAAAGGCGGCAATGGGCGTGATAGGTATCTAGGAGGGAAGGCACCAAATTGATAGCGAAGTCCCTTTAACCATCAAACTGATCACAAATAGCTCGTTTACTGCAAACCGGCGTTGATTTGCATGGGAAATTAAACCTTTTATGGCCAAATAAATCACTCAATTAAAAGAATAGACGAAGCGGCACAGTTAGCCTCTTGCATAAGCGAGAATAAAGGGGGAAACTCCCGAAGCGGGTAAGCCTATGTAATAACGTGTGTTGAAGTGTTTGGTGTATTAAGAATGAAAATCATGACCTAAATACTCAGACGATGTTTGAAAAATTGCATATCTCGCCTATCACTGCTTTTTCAGACAAAAATCAGACTAAATATTCATGCTGCAATTGTATTTCCCGAGTACAAATATTTAAGTAACAAATGTTGTTCATGTACTTATAATAAGCAATGGATTTACACAATTTATAGGTTTGTTTGTTTCACATAGCTTACCTTATTTATTTCATTAGAAATTTAATTTTACATTAGCTTTCCAAATAATAAGTAACATTTTGAAGTTAACGTTTCTTGGCTCATTGAAAAAACTGAAGAGATTTGAAAGTAATCTTTTCTTGATTTGTGTTAAGCATTGATACCCGCATAGGATAAATTATGATTTAAACTTAAGAATCTGCTAAAAAAACATTGACTCTTGAAAGATAGATAAAGAGACCTTTTTTTGCACATTTCTCAAGATAAATATCATTGAAAAATGATGAGACAAAAACGCAAAGATCATATCAGTCCATATGACAATTTCTCTTGTTTGACTTGCGGGAAAAATCTTAAGTTAGTGATTGGCTAAACCCACAAAAAAGAATTGCGATAGCATTTTTAAGCTTTTTAACATGTGCAAGAGACTTGTAAATAATGCAAAGAAAATCGAAATGCTCGACGCTGCTTTTTTGCATAATCAAATTGCAGCTAGCGTTTGGGTAACACATATTTAAGCGTTGTAATTTTCGAAGCAATAAAGAAGAAAATAAACTATGGAAATCATTCCTTTCCACGGGCAGCAAAGTGATTACAAAGGCAATAATTTATGCACACGCAGTATATCGCTCACAAAGTCAACACTGAAAATGCCAAGGGTTAACAACTGCAAGAAAACCAATCATTGGCTAAAGTGTCATCGTAAACTAGACGAACGTTTACAGAAACCAGTAATCGATTGCAGTCCAATAGGGTTAAACAAGCCTTCACACTTTAAAACAAATGAATGAAAGTCCACACATTTGGAGGAAAATGGGAATTCTCGTAACTCTCCCCCCCCCTTCCCGCCTAATCTCTTGATGAGTCGTCTCCTTTTCACCTCAGCGGAAAACAAATAATGGTGATGGGGTTTGTTGTCTTTTAGAAACCGTCTATACTGTAAACAGGCATTAAGAGTTGATATTTGCATGTCATTGGTGGCTGATTTAATCAGATCGACGAAAAGTATAGACCCAGATAAGGGCGTGATTTCAGATAGGATTTCGTTAACGAACCTTTCGTTGCAGACAATCAAAAGGGATTTGGGGGGAAAAGGGAACGACCGTTTCCACCAGCTCCACCCATTCCCACTTGCGTGTTTGCTCATTTCCATGCAAATAAGAGCACGATGACCAATATTTTAAGGTGGAATTTGGATAAAGGCAGCAAAATTGCCATTAATGTTGTATTTCCTACAATGGCACGCGTGTGTGTTTTGGATAATATTATAGCAACGGGGGCGGGATTTGTGCAGAAAATAATTAGGTACTGGAAGAATTAGCATGAAGCAATTAAAAGCAGAAATTGCGGATCAAATTTAAACAGATTGCAGAGCAGTTTAAATGAATTGGTCGTCATTAACGAAGATTACTTGGCACGTTACCACATCACAAAGATTAGAACTTTGCCAATTGTTTAGAATTCAGATTAAAAAAAAGTCTGCAGCTTGATTTTCTGGTAAATCTGTAGGCCTATAATAGAAGTTAACTTAGAAAGCCCACAAATGAGCACCAGGCTGACTAAAACGCTAATTTCGTGAGTCCGTTGCTTCGAGCAAGCATCAGCAAGTGTAACCATGCGTACCATTTCCTAATCTTTTTCATCCACTAAAGGGAACTTTGCATGTGCATTTAACGTTTAAGGCATCATTGGCTGATTTAATGTTAGTTATAATTTACAATGTATGATTTCAGAGAGCGAAACGTTCACAGCAATAGTAATTTTTTTTAAAATTTTAACTTCATTTCCACCACAACCTTGTCAAAGAATTATCGCAGCTTCTGAATAAATATTTCAAATACCATGATAACAAGGAAAGATACATTACATATAAATAAGATATTCGATGTAACTTGTGTGACTTGCAGTAAAGGCAAATTTAAGAATATTTACAATGCATGTAGCTTAAAAATAATTGCTGGCATCAGTCGTCAGTTTAACTGAAAAAGTAATTCGATTCGTAACCATACTATATAATGTATTCTGTTTTCTGCCAGCTGCCAAAATATAAAGCATTGTATTAATCGATTATGGTTTAAAAATATTTTAGCAAGAAAAATAGAATAACAATTACATAATGTTATAGCATAAGCCCCAAGTTGGAAAAGAAATAACATAATAAATTTAGTAAGGAAATTATTCCAGATAATAAATGTTATCCATATCGGTGATTTCAGTAAAAACTGTCGGAGCACAGTAAAGATAACGAAATTTAACCCCAATGATTGGTACGGAGGAATAGTTAAAGAAGACAGACAGCCTGCTGACCGTTGGATCCTTATAAGATAAATTAGGGCTGCCATGGTGTTTTTTCAAACATTTCCCTTGTTAATTTTAAATCAAATATATCATACATAATATTTATAATAACAATAATTATGTTTATTTTAACACTAAATTAATCTTTTGAAACCAGATTACTAACAGCAAAGTTCGTTGAATCAGAAAGCTTTTTTGCATAGATGAGCACATATTGAAAACTTATTTGAGTTTTGCAGAACATGGATAAAAAATTGTTATTAGTTGTCAACATAGCGTCTAAAGAAAATGCATAAGAACAGATTGCCACTGTTCTTTTTGACCTTAAATGATAAAAATACCTCAAAAAGATGAATTAGACGACAATTACATGCTCAGCTAATAAATCACGAAGATAAATCTAGTTTCACAGATCACAAAATGTAATTATGATTCGTTCGATTTTAGATTGGTGCAGAATTCTGTCTGTGAGCCAGTTACTTATTTTGGTTTGTGACAAATACAGATACTGCCGAATTCGTTTCTAACAATTTATCTATCTTTTTCCAAAAGGAGCAGAGCATGCATGAATTTGGTAGTACACAACTTATAGCAATATTGCTTATTAATTCTAGGATAGACAGTTCAAATTATATCGACGTCAGCAATACAATACCAGCGAACAAATAAAAAAAATCCCTCCACATAACTTCATACAGCCTAACTATTTTCAGGAAACTCATCAATGTTGCCATTAGCTATTGCAAGCGGTGCATTTATGGATATCGGTATACAATATTTAATTTATCGTGTTATGATGAAGTGCATGACACAAAAATACTGAAAATAAACCATAATATTTGAGTAAGCAGTAATCGCAATTTCAGCAGGCTAAGTTAATTATCATTTATTGAGCTTGTGGCTCAACAGATGGATAAATAAATATTTGCACTATTAAATTACATTTGCACAGCATTCGTACTGTGCACCGATGGAGTCGAATATATTAATTTTAAGAGTGGCAACATCGGAGTTAATTGGGTGAATTAATCATGTACGTAACAAATACGCTCATGCAAGTTTACGCAAGGCCTATTTTGAATAACAAAAAACAACTAACTTTGCCATAGACGATAATAGATCGTTCAACTTATAATAAACATAGTTTCAGCGGTTATTTGGAATTGACCAATTCTAATTATGCGAAACGTGTGAGAATGTATAGAAAATCCAAATAAACCACCTTATAAAACCACAGCAATACTAAAAACGTTTATATGGACAGCAAAATACAGCAATAAAAATGATAAAAGTTATAGTTCATTCTTTTTTAAATAAAGAACTACGAATACATACATGTACAGTAGTTCTCACAAAGACAATAACGTTATAAAGGGATAATAATATGGGTATGATAAATAGTTGTTATATTTATGACTAAAATTGCTTTTTAGTGAACTCCATAGATTAAAAAAAAACACGCCTCACTTGTATCACATTAAAAATGATATTAGTAAGAAAAATAAAATATTATATTATGCATGGATCGAAATTATTTTAAGATATGGCATAGAAATACATGGTTTTGCATCAGAGACAAATGTAAATAGGTTGCAAAAAGTGCAAAAGAAATTAAAATTATGTTAAAAGGGAATAGTAATATTAAGACTAATAATCTTTATAAGCAATTAGAAATATTTAATATCAGACAGTTTAAAAATTATGTGATTATAATAAATAATTATTTTAGTAATGATTATAAAATAGCTAAACAGTCTAAATTAAATTTGTTAAGGAAGAGTGCATACAGATTTTCAATTCCAACTATAAGAAATGATCATGATAAACAAATGTTTAGTGAGCTGTTACAATGTTTCTTTTCACTAAATACGCTCAGAAAAGTAAAAAGAATTAAAATTATACTTAAACAAGCGATAGTATGAATTGTACTTTAGTTGTACTGGATTTTTATTATTATTACTTAATTATTGTTGAATTACTGCTGAAATTATGACTATCTGCTTGTTTTTATTTTTCTATTATGTTGGTATTATATTTTTATGTTAGCACAGATTAGAGTGATTTTTTTCTCATTTACATGGTGTAGTTATTACGATGTACCTTGTATGTACAATTGTATTATAATACTCATTAATAACTCGCTACACACAAGTTCTTTTGGAACTTCGTTCGAATTTTTCT
>JAQIXS010001985.1:0-25417 GCA_034700785.1 Rossiulus vilnensis | reverse complement strand
CGTTTTTTATTGAATCGTTACTATTAATAAAAAAAGGTAATAAAGACAGACTGAATCATATTGCAAATAAAAAGCACGCTTTTAAGTTTTCTTAATATCATGTTATTATATACACAATCATATTGAGAGTATGGAAGGGATGAAAACAAAAGTTTTTATCACCCAGCACTTGATCACTACCATTTTTATATTACACAAACAGCTTTCTTATACAAAAAACAGGATTGCGCATTGTTTTCCTCGAATTATTCGCAAAAGCAGTAAGCTATCTTATTGCAATTTTAAAAGTAAAAATTGTTAATAAGTTTGTATTTAACGACCACTATGCAACTTAAAATGGACGTAGTTATCAACTTAAGTTCTTCATTCTGAGTTTATGTATTTTTGAAGAAAATAATAGGCCGAAATAAATCATCGATATTATAGCTTAAAACTGTAGCTCCTATAAAATGTATTTACGAATTAATAATTAGTATTTAAGTATTTGTATGATTAACGTTTAAAAAAAGTTTCAAGAAAAAGTTCGAATTTTCTTTTAGGAAGTTTTAAAAAAACTTAATTGCTTGTCCTAACCACGCCCATTTATAGAGTTGGGGAAAAAAACGGCATTTATGATGGAAATTAACAAAGCGTTGCATGTTTAGATGTATTTTGGTTACAGGGTGTCCCACGCGACCTATTACCGTTATTTTCCTGTATAGAGAACAATGGTAAGTGGACATACATATAGGCAAATTTCTTGCATGAAAGCTATCGTTTCTGCAGTTTAGTATTTCTGATATAAAAATACTAAAAAATACGAAAAGAAGTCTTGACAAAAAACAACTATTCTGAGCATAACTCTGGCACCATCTACCGCCATTGCTATCGAGACTGAATTGGCAGGACACGTGGGACACCCGGATGAGAAAAAAAAATGCACTATGGCGTCAATAAAAATTGCAGACATCAAGGTCTTTGCGCCCACCCTGTATTTCAAACAAAGAGATTCAAGATGGCGACATGAGCGAGAGATAGAGCAAAGAGAAAGGAGATAGAGTGAGATAGAGAGAGATAGAGAGAGAATGAGAAAGAGCAAAAAATTAGCAGATTTTGTTCGTTTCCTTAAAGTTCAGTATATACGTATCCATTAATGAGATTGAGTTTCAAAGTAAAAACGTTATTTTTAAAAAATATACAAAAGACATTTATAAGTGTTTTAAACTGGACCTCTATATATATAATATATTTATATATACCGAACTTTTTTAGATGACCAATAGCACGATATAAGGAGGGGGGGATAAGGGGATTGAGGGAAGAAGAGGAGGTGGTGGTGGTGGTTGGGGGGATGGTGGAAAGAGGAGAAGAAATACGTGGTAATGCCATAAGGAATATCAATTGATCAATCACAAATTCGGGTACATAATCAAGTAGTATTACTGGTATCGTTATTATTTACACGTTACAAAATTGTTCAAATTTGTTTCACTTTTAGGAAGTTTTCACACGCTAGGAAGAAAACAGTCCAAAAGGTTGAGACAATGTGCTACGAGATGAAAAAATACCTACGTTTTCAAAAAACCACACGTCGTCACATCACGGACGATCGAAAACAATAGGCGTGAAAAAAGAAACGAAAAAACGAACAAATTAAGGCATCTATATCTGTATAATTTACAAAAATGGGTATAATCATAATAATAATAATAATAATATCAGACAGTACGCAATAATTACAAATTTATATATATATATATATATGTATATATTTATATTTATGTTTTTATGTTGGTTTTTTTTTGTATATCTCCTTTGGCACGAGTAAGTAATTATAAAATAGTTGAGTAATTAATTTCAAAATAACACGACGCTGCTGCTGTTCTCGTTGTTTTATCTCCTCTCTGGGGTTTCAACCATTTTTTTGTTTGTTTAAAAAAACAGCTTTTTTTATCCCCTCGTTTTCCACTAGAAATGTAGCCCCTCAAAAATAATTGCAAAACGGGGGCTAATTAGTGACAAATCATCGTTCGTTAATAGACGAGGAGGCCGCAGATGGCGCTGCGGTGGCCCGAACGGGTGCTGCCCTCCAGTGAGCGTCAACCGGAAACACTCGAATGACCAATGAGCGGGTCACGAGGGTGCATAGGTCCTTGCGGTTGTACGGGAGTTGAATAACAAGTGAGAAATTTGAGACTATAATGCAATTTCGGTGGTGAAATAACTTCACAATAATAATAATAATAATAATAATAGTGTGGTCCCTCCATATTAAAGCTAATCGGAAATTCGCTAAAAAAGCGATCCCCGAATAACTTCATCCTTGTTTTTGTTTTTGGCAGAATCTTTGGAAATACGAGGCGAAATCACCCGTAGGTCCTTTAGCTATCAAGGACCGAATTCTAGGAGTTTTATGGCAAGAAAAATTACATTCGGAAATCCTTATCTGAATTTAAATTTTTGGCAAAAATTAATTATGACTTTTGTTGTCTATTAAGTTGAATAATAAAAAATTAAATAACATGGGTTTATGAATTACACCCCTGACACTAGGGTACTGAGTTAAATAAATTGAATTGAATTAGGAACTTCTCTGAATTCATATTTCTGTAGCATATAAAATGCTTCAAATAACTGTTCGTAATTTCATTTTCTGCGCTTATCGATTTTTAAGTCAACTGTACGATGAGTACAATTCGTACTAATTAATTTCAATTAATACCAAAAATGTTAATTCTTGTTTATTGAAGTATATGAAATTTGATTCACTTTTAAATTATATATACGAGCCGTATTGAAGAGGGGTCACCGAAAACGTCTACTTTTACAGAGAAAAATTCACAAAGATACTTGAAAAATTTATAAAAATCTTCAATCATAAAGTTCTCGACAAAAAAAAGCAACATTTATTTGATTTACTAAGAAAATTGAAATTGAAATACTTTCTGCCAAAAAAAGAGTTAATGGTTTCCAGGCAGAAAACCTGCCACCCAACTCGGTCCTTGTGCCCTAACGGGTGTTAAATCGCCCAAATTTCAGATGCCAGCGTTAGTCAGGGGCGTCCTTAGGGGCCCTAAATTCGCGCTGGATTTCATGCCCTAAGATGGTATTCTCAGCGGTCGTTTGCTGCCGCCTAATAAAAGTCCTATCCTGGAAGCACAATTGATCACTTTTATCAGTTTTAAGTATTTTCTTGAGAAGTTAAAAAAGAGTTAAATCCAGTAAAAACACTCGACGCACAAACACACGCACAATCACAAAATGACAAAAAAATTATAATTTAAAAAAAAACCACGAATCACAGCAACGACGCACATCCGGGTAATTTTCTAAAAATATGAATTTAGTGGCGGTTACAAACGGTACTATCATTATAGAAAATAAAAATGTCCGCGGCCCAGTTAGGTAGTAACATCACCGATCATCGGTTAATACACTTACAAAATAGATGAACGCTGTCTGTTGTGCTCGGCAAGGGGGGAATTAAGGGGAATTAAAAGCTAGTGGGAGAGACAGTGAGGCCTCTCGAGTGTCTTAACGAGTGAAATCAGGGGATTTCTAAGGGGTAGAAAGTCGATATCAGGTAAAATGTCTAAAAACAAATGCCAAAATTGACACAAGTTCAACTCCAGGTACGGAAGGCTGTTGTTACACTGGCAGCCCAACGAGTGCCTGATAAAAACGTCTTTTTTTTGGGAAAAAAAATTATTTCCTATTTAAAAGTACAAACAGTAAACTCTTCCCAATTAAAACTCTGTCCAATCCAGCATAAAAGCAACTCAGGGTTGCTTGTACGTGTATTTAAAAAGAGTATTGCGAACAAGCATGTTTAGCTTTTAAAAGTTTGTTCATTTTGGAGATTTACATTTATTAGTAAAATTCATCGTCTCACATTTTTTTTCTCATAATAACATGTGGGTTGCTTTCAGGCAACGACAAAGCATTTCATTTCACAAAACTTGTTAATTTTTGCCCAAACCTTTGGCAATAGTTTGTGAAATGAAAAAATTTGTTGTTCGGTTTTGAAATACCATAGGTGGCAGTAGTTATAACAGCAATGAAACTAATTATGTAAATTGCAGTTTATATTCTGTCATGTCTCTAAGGCCTTGTTGACAATGATGGGAGGGGGGAGATCGGCAACGTTTATCAATGTTACAAATTATGAAAAGAGAAAAAAAAGTGGTTGAAATACCTGACATTTGTGAACGTAATTCAACAAATGACTAGATTTAAGCATTTTCCATTAAAACAAAAACGCATTTGAAGGACTGTTTGTATTAATATCTTGTCATTTCAGTCATTGAGTAACAATGCATCAATCACAAAGTAACAACATATGCAAAAGCAAAATATCTTTGGCACTAATCTCAAGTTTTAAACACACACAGAAATGGGTAAATAGTTTTGGCGTTTGCTTTCTTTGGTCACATCTTTGGCAAAGATTTGTTTGAGTTTTAGGAAGTGTAGCGCACCTGACTAGCAGAATGAAATCTTTGGATGAAAATATCATTGAATAAATAACGAAATGAAATAATACCAAGGTTGGCACACATTTTCCGGTTACAACTTCAATTTAGTGCCGTTTGGTTTTACAATTTTTTTTGAGCCATTAGCTTTTTTTAAAAAATAATTTTCATCTTTCTGTTTGATTGCACTGTCTATAGGAAACAAATCGAAGAAAGATCTCGTATTTTGGCGTGACTTGAATACGTTGATCGCTAAATTAAATTACGTTTGCGTTTACGCAGTATTTTTGGCACTGGTTGGGATGTAATAAAACTTAATTTCAAAGAATAAAGGAAAAAGAAATAAGGTTTAGCGAAATTAATGCTGGCACAATAAATTTTTGTCCCTGCAAGAATATTGTTTTAAGATATTAGACTAGTAGAGACATTGTAGAGCAAATTAATATCTTAATTGAGCAACATTATTTTAAAAGCAAAAAGCATAATCTTTCACGAAACATCAAAACTGAAATAAATTGTTGTTAAACTTTTTGAATAAGTCGCTAACAATGGGCTTATATTATCAATTCAAATGTACCCCCTAAACAGCTATACTAAATCAATCACATTCAAAAATGAAGTTTCAAATATAATCCAAACCATATTTCATTTGGAAACATCTAAGTGTATTTTATACACTTCATTTGAACGCACATATTTTGAAAATAATATATTCATTTTCGAAATACTTTTAATAATAAAAAATATTTACGCAATGTAGGTTATGATGCATTAGGAAATACATTGTTTTTTTTATTCACGCCGTTAACGCAATTTAATTTACATTTATAAATACAATTTCAAATGTGTTTCATTATATCTTTTAAAATAAACTTCAAATACACATCACCATGAATTCTAAGATGTACATAAATAAATTGGGCACAACTGACACATTTTGAAATGTATACAATTTGGTATTATATTTGAAAATATACTACTTTTAAATGTAGGCTGATTGGAGATGCAAACGAGTTTCTTGTTATTTTTCAATAATAATCAACTGGTATTGTCAACATTAATTCTTGGCAAAAATATAATTTGAGAAAAACAATCCAAATAAAATAAAGTAAAAGATATATTTGACTTTTGATCATTGGAATGAAACAATGCCACAGATTATACCTTAAAAGTAGGTTAATGATCACATTGCCACGACCAATTTGTAATTTTGTGAATTTGCGATTTCAGATAAAACCTGAAATTCATGTCTCCCCATACAGGTAACAGAGTGGAACTGAACCCCACATTATATTTTGAAACTAAGGACATTTTTAAGCTGTGCTTTCTCATTTTCTAATAGTACTACGAGTTTCTTTTTTCCCCTTTTTTCCTTTATTCCTTGGCAATTGAGTGGATTAACTGCACGTCTATAAATCCTAAAATTTTCTAAAACCTTTTCTACATTAAATGCATCGTAAGAATTGGAAGAATAAGAGATTTTTTATACCAGTTCCCCTTCTGGTGAGCAAACAATTTCTCAATCTACTATCTACTTTCAAAATCCCAAATAATATTTTGATTTTGACAGGAAAGTAGCGAAGAAAGACTCAAGCCAAAACATCCGAAGACGACTGTTTGGCACTGGAACTCTTGCAGAGCTTTGGCACGGCTAAATAGTTTAGCAACACATCACTAATATCAGTTGGCTAAAAAAAAGTATGCTAACGTTATCAAATGGATTCAGAAATGTAGATAGCTAGATGCAAGGTCTGACAGTTTCCCATTTAAAATTTAAAAATCCAAACTTGTAATAAAAGTTGTTAAATAATTATTAATTATTAATATTATTAATAATTATTAATTATTTTACATACAAAAAAAACTTAAAACAGTAAAACTACGCAGATCCAGATTCGCTAAAATTTCGGATCTATTAAAAACCATAGCTAACATGCAAATAGAACCTGATATCATTAATTGTAAATTTGAAGAAAAAAAATTGCAGACAAAAAAAGTAAACGCTTTCTCAGATCAATAGGGTTTGTGTTAAGCATTCCGGCAGACACAATTTGGGTTCATTTGGACCTTTTTTGCGAAAGGCCACAAGTTGCACATTTCGATGAAAATTTAAATAACTAATTTGGATATTTTTATCCACATGCACTTGAAACACACACGCACATTCATCCACGAGGTACACGATCTCGACACAAAAAACTACATCTATAACAACTAATCCGGCACGCATTCTCGGCAACAACTACAGAAATCGAAATCGACTACTGGCATTCATACTTTGGTCATAGAGAGTTTTCAAATATACTTTTAAAATAGGTTTCACTTTCGTGGAAGTGGAGGGAAGACGAAATGTGGGTGCGAAAACGCCGTTTCGTAAACGCCGTGTAAAGCAGTAAACCTAATTCCCCGTTCGTTTTAGTTTTTTTGCTTTTTGTTTTAGGTTTTTGCATTAGTTGTGGGGCCGCGGTGCAGAGTTCGTTTCGCGCAGAAGCACCCGCTGAAGTTCGCGCGACGACACCGTAGCAGCAACACTCACTTCTATATTTAAAATATTAATATTTTTTCTGAGAAGTAAGGATGAGGGGGTGGGGGTGGGGTGGTGGGCTGGGGTTATAGGTTGAATGGGCAGTTAATCCCTGTAAGGCTTACAGTAGCTGTAGCGGTGGTTCATGTGCTGGCTGTAGGAGCCAGAATGCGAGAAGCGCTTCAGGCATTTCTTACACTGAAACGGTTTCTCGCCACTGTGAAGACGCTTGTGTTCCGTCAGGTGATGCTTGTGTTTGAACGCTTTTTGGCACACGTCACACTTGTGAGGACGCTGACCTGAAATGGAAACATGCCATTGGTTAATTCCGAAGCAGTCAAAGGAGGGCTGAGGTAGACTTGAATGTCCCTACGGACAATACGCAGGGTTCCAACATAAGAAAAAAAAACATTTTCAACTTTCCTGACTATTCCCTAAATTTTCCAATTGTTTGAACAAATTTCCTTGACCACAGAAAATGCAAAAATGTGATAGCCTACATTGAAATGCAAGAAATGCTTTCTGCTACAAAAAGGAGTAATACCTTATTTCTATAGATGCAGGTCTGACTGAGCATGCCATGACTTTGGTGCTAATTTGGATTATTTGGTGTTAATTAAAATGGTATTAAATGGTATTTACTGGATTAAGTTCTGTAAATTCTACAATTTCCCATAACATTTTCATGCTGTTGAAATTCTACAATGTCATTAAAAAAAACGAAATTTCAGCATATATTAAAGAAATTAATCTTTTTAAAGAATTCTAAAAGTAACAATACATATTTCAATATTAATGCATTTTTCACAGTTAATTCGCACAGTTTCCACATTAGCTGTAAAAAAATGCTTAAATATTATTGTTTAATACATTCTGATAATGAGTTTTTTCTCGCTCTATAGCACCAGAAAAAGGACAGATCAAGGGAAATTCATTTGTGGTGAATTGGAATGCAATAAAATGCTGTATGAATCAATCAAAGGCATATATAATTTCTGTTTTCAATGTCAGTACGTGTATCTTGACTTTTCTACTTCTTTTGTCAGTAGGCACCTTACCTTCGCGAAAGCAACTGCAAACCTGATATATTTTATTCCCTGACTTTTCCATGTCTTTTCTATTTCCCTGCCAATTACAAGTTGTAAAGGTCTGCGGTAGCTCCACAACCCGATGTTGTCTCATGCTTACCCGAATGTTCGTACTTGTGCCTGGCCAGGGAGCTTTGTTTGCTGAACATTTTCTCGCACTGATCACAGGCATACATTCCTTCTTCAGCGTCCACCCGATGGTGTTTCCAAGACTTTCTCCTTTTCAAACCTCGCTCGTCTTCGCCCGGACTCGAGTCGTCGATTTCCAACGGAAGATCATCACCGTCCACCTGATGGTTTACATTGTTAACAATTAGATAATGCACGATGGAACGTCCGGTGAAAACGCCCAATGCAAAACACTGACAAGGAAAAACGCCGAATGCAAAAAAAAATCAAAAACGGGAATGATGAACGATTTAAATGCCGAATGTTTCAAATGTCGAGAACAATAGCGCTATAAATATGAAACAAATTAAACCTAAAGAAAGAAAAGGCAAAGGGAGGCCATAAAGTCGAGAATTTGGCATACGGAGCAGTCCCTAAAGGACATCGAAAGTTAGGAGCATGGAATGGCCTCAAAATTTAATTTTGAAGCCATTCCATACTCCTAACTGCCAAGTCATAACTTCGTAAATATACCCTCGAAAACCATTTAAAACAACCAAAAACCCCAGCGGAGAAACCCTTTTCCGTTTAGTTTTGGGATAAATAGAAAAGCGATGCCATTAATCAACATTTTTTAAAAGAGCGCGTATAAGCCGCACTCCTTCTTCAGATCTTGAAATTTTGGAGGGAAAAGTGCTGCTTATACACGAGCATTAATGCAAATACAGTATTCATAGGACAGACAGAGTGACCATCGCCTGAGCGATGTAATTTGATACAAGAATTATCATGGAAAATCCATTTCTGCACTATCGGCGTTTTTACATTCATCCTAACGTGTTCAGCATTTTCACCTAAAAAAACCATGCAAAATGACAATAACATCATGCTTATTGTCAGTTATTGGCAATATTAGAAAAAGGCAAATGGCTAGGACCAAGCCGGCAATTGCAAGGATCCGAGCCCATACTAACCCCATTCCAGTGCCTTTTGCGCAAGAGCACCTTTTCCTTGCCGACCGATTCGTCAATCTCCAGTTGGTCGTCTCCGTCCCAGCCGTAAGGTGAGGCCCTTTCGTCCATGCAGTAAGACACGCTGGTGCTGTTCATCGTCTCGTTGGAGGATTGGTCGAGGTGAGACTGTTGAGGGCTGCTGAGGAGCTTGCGAGGATGCGGTCGCACGGCCACATTCATGGGCGACTCGCCCGCAGATATCACATTGATGCCGCTTATTGCTTGATCCCTGGCCGAGTGTTCCGTGTGGTTGCGAGGGTGCACGGGTGTCGCCGAAGCCCCCCACGAGACGCCGGAAGCCGAAGAGGGCGACGGAGAAGGCGACTGGGCGACATCGTGCTTCACGATGACCGAAGACGGACTGTCCATCGTGCGCGCGAACAGGTGATGACCCATTGCATCCGGTCCGAAAGCCAGAGGTGAGGCTCCGGGACCACTGCCTTCGTAATTGGTATTGTTATTATTGCTCTCTTTGGAAGGAGTGGAAGTCCTGGAAGATTTCTGGCTCAAGTTCAGGGCCTCGCCATCGGAAGTGACCACCGGACTAAGGCGCGAATGGTAGCCGGTGCCGCAGTTGGGAGAGGGTTTCATTTTGACGGACAGATCCAGAGGCTGGTCCAGATGGGTGGGGGTGGGGAGGACCAGGTTCAAAGGCTGCACCAGCAATCCGTTGCTGAGATGCTGCGAGGAATTCACGGCCAACGCCGGGCTGTGAACGGAGGAGGCTGCGCTGCTGGAATTTGTGTTGGCCACCGCCAGGGGGCTGGACACGTGGGTGGGGGAATAGAAAGCGGAAATGGGGGAGCGAATCGGAATGCCATTGAAGGAAGAATGGAGGACTGGGCTGTAAGGCGACGAAAGACTTATTGCTCGGAGGCTCTTGCGGCTGCTCTGCAACGACATCACCGCAGCTTGACCACCGTCGAGATCGTCTCGGTGGCCCCGCAAGCTCTCTTCGGAAACGCAGGAAAGGCTGATGGAGCGGCCCCGCTTCCGGTCTCTGGCACGCATGTTCTGGAACCACACCTGAACCACCCTGGTGGGAAACCCTATCTCCTGGCTGATCTTCTGCAGTTCCGGCTTCTTTGGCCGAGGATCGAACTCGTAGTGCGTGCGCAGGACGTTGAGCTGATCTTCCGAAAACAGCGATCGCACCCTGACCTTGCGACCGTCGCTTGTGGTCACCTCGTCATCGTTGGTGTCGTCCCTGTTGGAATCGTTGTCTCCGTATTCTTCATCATCGTCGCTGTGACCATCCGTGACGGAGAAGCTACCGCTCCTTTTGTAGGAAACGTCTCTGATCTTGCCCTCGGAGGATCCCCTCTTGGAGGCTGCTCTGAAGTGCCCCTTGGACGACCACCGCCTGTCGCCCTGCAGACCCTTCTCATCGTTGTCCTCGCCGCTGTCTTCGCCTTGAGAATTCTCGTCGGTGGAAGAGACCACGATGGGATGGATGTCATGGTTCAACTTGCACATGTAGCGCTCGTGCTGGTGGAGATCGATCTTGCTGCTGAAAATCTGGTGGCAAAACCTGCAACTGGATCCACTCTCGCAACTCTTCCTGAAATCGCCTTCACCGTCCGACTTGGAGCAATCCAAGTTCCCGTTGGAGATCTCCGGCTGTTTTCTCAGCGGCGAATCGCGACCGTTGCATAAGTAGCGCTCGTGCTGCCGGAGTTCCTGGTTGTTGTCGAAGTGTTCTCGGCAGTTACCGCAGACGTGCTCCCCGTTGATGGCCGTAACACGCTCTTCCAACAATTTGACCAATGCCGGCGCTCGGATGAGCGGAGGCGATACGCTCACCTCCTGATGGACGCCATTCTTTACCTTGTTGCTCGTGTTATTGTTGTTGTTGCCGCCGTTGGAAGTGTTTTCCAACTTCTGCTTGGACACGGTGGCGTTCACCGTCTCCAGTATCCTCTGAACCTCGCTGCTGGAATCCTTGCCGTTTTCGGATTGCACGTCCGACGGAGATGCCGGACGAGGCTCCTTCTTGACCACCAGCAGGTCCTCGGTCTCGGCATCGGAAGCCTGATCGGGCTTTCTGATCAGTCCCTGACCACCGACCGGAGGACCGTGTCCCAGGTGACCGAGACTGTGCGGCAAAGTGTAAACGGGATGCATAGTTGAGCCAGAGAGATGAGGATGGTGATGGTGGTGGTGATGGTTGGCAGCCAGAAGGGAAGGGTGCATGGAGAGGGGTGGGTAGCCCTGGGACAGGAAATGCAGACCAGGATGGGATGGGAAGCCCATGGGGAAATGGTCCGAAACGAGGGAGGGAATGGAAGAGGCCCCTTGGCTGACGTAGGGAGGAGAAGCCAGCTCGTTGGAAGGAACGGAAGATCCGTCCTCAGAGCCGCATTTGGGAAGAATGATTGGAAAAGAGCTTTGCCCGTTGCGGCGTCCGGCACCGGCTATTTGTCCTCTGGGAGGCTTGTCGATCCTGCGCACCTTCTGGTTGACCATCAGACACTTCTTGCTGGTCATGTGACTGCTATAGCTACCGGAATGTGAAAATCGCTTGTCGCAGTTGGGGCAGGCGAACGGCTTCTCCCCACTGTGGATCCTGATGTGCTCCTTCAAGTGGTGCTTGAACTTGAAGGCCTTGTCGCATTCGGGGCACTTGAACTTCCGCAGCACGGCGCTCTCGTCGTGGCTGATCATGTGGCGCTGAAGGCGGTATACGTTGGCGAACGTCTTCTTGCAAACCTTGCAGGACTGAAAGAAATTGAAAAAAAAAAACGTTCAATGGGCTAAACGAGATCACAGACAAGAAAACCATGTCCACTATTCGCCTGAAAGAAGTGTGTCTATTGACTGGTCATGGTACTTCAATTATTCCATGGACATTTCATGACACGCAAGAAATTTCCATTACTTCCAAAATTGTGCGTGGCAATCATACTATGGAGATTTTGGCACATTTTAAAGAAAGTTAGCAATTTGATAACTTGTAATTACAAGTTATAACGTTTAGAAGCTAAATATTTTCGGGTTTTTTCTAACTAGAATAACTTCCACATCCACAAGCCAAACGCCCTCTGATTGCAAAGGGCATTTTTACATGCCCTACTTATTGCAGATGGCATCAAAGGACAGGATATTGATAATCAGAAACAGCTGCAAATTGGTACATTAAAGGGAAAATGATAACAATTTCATGACACTGAAGTAAATATAATCGAAGATCATCCTTTTTCTACGACTATCATGACCTGAATCTTATTTCACGACTTTCAATGACAGTTGACACCATGTTCTTTACAAGTTAGTATGTGCCAAGTCCTGTCAAGCAACAAGGCTTATTACAATACGATATTGAGCTTTCTTTGAAACCATTTACCGAAAAAAAGTGCGCATAATGGTGCCGATTTTACACGTGTCACATGATGCAGGGATATATTTCAAAATATATAACAACATATTCTAAAATATATACCACTCAATATACTAGGAATATCATGAATTTTAGACTTTTAGCATATTACGTAATATATTTAAAAATATATTATGACATGTGTTAAAACATTGTAAAAATATATAATAGTTTAACATATATATATGTCAATATATTTTAAAATGTATTCTTCCATTTATTTTAAAACTATTTAAGAAAAAAAAGATATAATAGTGCAACAATGGTTTTGGCCAGGTTTCAAGGCCTAAACCCCACTACAGAAAATCGGAAAATGTCTTATCGAAAAAATGAAATTATTTCGGAATGAAAAACACCGAAATGAAGCGCACATGGACCCCTTACATGGGCCCATTAAAAGTCTAGTGCGGACCTGGAAAATCAGGGAAAGATGGAAATACTATTCTTCGTACTGACTTGGAAATTCAGGAATTCTGGTCATTGAAACGCAGGGAATACTCACCTATTTGCTGAAAACACTTTGTCCTAAACTGGAAAGTCAGAAATATTACACGTGTTCGTGGAAATGCAGGGAACAACGAGAATAACGTGCTCTGTGAGCAAAGCACTCCAAAGCAATGAATGAAGTTTTAAGTTTCTACCAATTTCGAAATTTCAGAAGGAGTTAAGAAATGCAACCTATTGTTTTTTGGCCTTTTCTAATACTGTATAAAGTTCAAGTGTTCTACCGTGGAACATCTGCATATGGTTGTACCTTCGGACACCTTCGAAGGGATAAAGGGTTAAAATTGCTTGAAACCTTACAAGAATTCCAAACCTGACTTGCAGACTTCCGGGGAAAAAAAAACACTTGCATGTACATCGTGTTCCCATAAATAGCTCAGTTATTTGTGCGGTTCCAGGTTGTTGCCTAGTTTCTATGACCAGATTAGGTATTTCTATTTTTCCCTGACTTTCCATGACCGTGCCAGCCTTGGCAGCGTTTATAAGTGCTTTATTTTGGATTTTAAAATGCATTAATACAGGCAGGACGCTAAGTTTAGCATGCTACACCAGCACTCGAATCAGCTAAAAAGTTCGTTCGAAAATAGAAGGATCAACGTTACATTCTTCCTTTTTCGAATATTTCCCAAATGCTTGGTGAGTTCGGTTTGGCTTACCACAACTTGGTTGGTCGGCGAGTGCAGTAACTCGTGTTTCTCTAGCTGTTCCTTCAGAAGGAACGTGGCACTGCACTTGCAACAGGTGTATCCTCCACTTCCGGTTCCGCCATCTTGGAGGTGTTCTCCCTGCGTGGGAGGGGTTGCTATGCCGTGTTCAATGGCGAGGTGGTCCCTGTACGTGTGGATGCTGGGGAATGCTTTGTTGCAATGAGGGCATTTCAGAAATAAGCCTCCGTCCAAACAACGATTTAAAACTAAAAGAAGAAGAAAAAAGAGAAACAAACGACATTAATCGAAAGTGTTCCTTTAGAAGTTGTTAATTCCGTAAAAATAATTAGGAGGAAGTACCACGGATGATATGCACTGGGGTACACACGTTACTAAAGTTATTTGTTTGGCTAATCACCGCCTTAGATTCGTCCAAATAATGCTTAAAAAACTGCCCTCAAAAAAGCTAAAGACATTAGATATTTGGTCGTGAGTAAGGGCCCCTTTTCGAATACTGCTGCCCAATTTGGAGTCCTTACAGGATGGATCCAGTGCAGGAACTCGAAATGGTGCAGTTCTAGCAGAGCTGCTGCACTTCCGTCACTTTTTTCTAAATGATCAAGGATCTCCAGTGGGAGACACCGCGACCAAGACTCAAAAGAAGACAATGCATTTGACTTTATTCTAAAAAAATTACTTTAAAGACAGGACATCAGTGCTAAACAGCAGCAGAAAATGTTATTCACAACGTGGCGCGTTCCGTACTACGTCGTCGTCCTCCATCCTGCCACAGGAGGCACTCGACTTAGTCCATCAGTCCTTGCAAGGGCTGTCTGCTCTGGTTGGTACACAGCTCTCCGTCACATTTCACTGATGGTGTGTGTGGTCGTCGTCCTTCTTTTGCTCTTCTGTTGATCCCATCCAACAGGCATATCGTCCACCTTTTTCGAGGAGGACATCCATCAGAAACCGTTGCATGGGCGACACTCGTCGTAGCTCTGCTCCATCTGGTGGCGGCCTTCGTCATCATCACGTGGACATCAGGTGGCCCTCATCGGTCGTCAGGCATAAGGGAAGCAAATCAACTTCCGACTTCCTCAGGGAGTACAATGTGGCAAGGTCTTCGTGTCGTGGGTTGTCTCCTCGAATCTCCAGTAACTTCTGCTTATACTGCTATGTTTTGGGTTTCAGAAACTTCCAATCTGGCATGTTTGGCAATCCACTGCGAGCAGGCCACATTCCGCACATTGTTGCACACTTTTCACGAACGTTCCGTTGGGTAGCCGGTAAGTCCCTAACATCCGTTGGCCCATGCCCTTGGCGCTTGTCACCTGGCTGGCCAGTTGAGCGGATGCAAAGAAACAGGCAAAATGCCTTTGGGGGACGACCAAAGGCCGATAGAAGAGAGTTTTAAACGAAACCACCGATTTGGTAGAACCTTACACTCAAACCCTCCAATGGAAATTCGATCACTCCGTTGGTATCCATACTATTGGTATTATTTCTTGAATGCCCACAGACATTAGAATTCTCTTCCAAAGGATAACCCTAAGCTAACAAAAATTCAGTTTGACAATCATGATGGTGACCATCAAGGGTTGCTGGATTACATTTCTCTCTCCCCCCCCCCCTTCCCCACCACATGGCAAATCTTTTGTTGACAGCAGGCTACTGAGCTGAACTGAAAAGAGATCACTTTACCCAGGTACGAGTAGAATAACATTGCAATGGTAACCGTGGAAACCGTCGAACACAAGAACGGCGTTGCCTAGACAACCGTGGAACGAGAGAACGACGTAACCTAGGTAACCGCAGGACATAACGTTCTAAGAATCCTCCTTGGCAACCGTGTTCGAATTCGAAACCCGACGTTCTAAGAATTCTCCTTGGCAACCGAGTTGGAATATTCGATTTCAAAAACAAGCGTACACTTTTTACGAGAAAAGAATTAAGATCTAATTAAAAGAACGCCACACATGCGAGCATTGCGGGGAAAACCTTTACCAGGGTAAAAACAAAAGAGATGAACGGAGCTGTTTTTAAACAATCCCATTCGAGTGGGAATTGTCAGCAGTGCGGCGCAGCACAGTGAGTGGCGAAAATTGAGGCCCTGAATATGACTCTGCATGGCGCCTGGCTTCTCCTATAAATTATAATAGCATGACAATAATTTCGGTGGCGATAATAGTCGTTCTAATTGAATGAGCAGTGGCGTAGTTGGGTCGTTTGTCATGGCGGCGGCGCTCCTGCCTCCGTCTTCCTAATTCCTCCGCTAGCCACTAAAACCGATGCTATCTCAACGCAAATAGGGAATAAGGGAGGGGGGGGGGCTAAGGGAGACTCTCAACCCCATCGTAATTTCCTCCATTTTGGGCTGATGACAATCGTTTCGTGCTCAAATGAATTCGAGGCCGTTTTCTACCCATCCCTCCACTAGTCGAGGGGTTTCCCCTTCAAATTGAGTTTCCTAATTTCTGGGAATGTTACTGGATCCCGAGAATTTGCCCTCGGTTGGGGGCCCCTCGACGTCCCCACTCTTTAAATTTATCTCTGATTAACATTTCGAAAAACTAGACCACACGTGATGAGATATCGTATGTTTCATCAGTTTCTTAATTTTTTTAAAAAGAAACTAATATGATCGGCAAATTAAAGTAAAAAGTACTGATTTTAACGAAATTACCATAAAAATGGGTAAATGTTAAATGTAAGGATTAAACCCCATCCCTTAAAATCACGTGGTAGGCTTCACCTCACCACAGGTAGGTATTTTGAGAATTGTTACATTCAACTATTAAAATTGTACGATTTTTTTCAAAATACAATTACAGAATTGCAGTTTAAATACAATGAGAGCATATACACGCATAATACTTTTTTTTAAATGATATCACTTTCTTTACTTAAAACCAACATTATTTCTTATGCTAAAACTTTAAATGTCATCTTTTACTAGAAATAATGGGGATTTTAAGTTTAGAAGACTATAACCTGATGGTTTATAATTATCAGATAGGCCTATATTGATTCTGTTCCTTTCATTATTAAAAATGCTTTAATTGCATTTATAAACTGCACTAACCATGTAGGCATTTGACCGATCTTGTTTTTAAACACGTCAAAATCGTATTAAATTGGTCATGTCGAAATATTTTTTTTATTTCTACAGTAATGCTTTGGAAGATCATACATTCTTTTTTCTTTTTCTTTTTTTTTTTTGAAAAATAGCAAAAACGTATCCAAAAGGCACCAATTTGAAGTAGCAAACCCCTGTTTCGCTCAAAACGCCACAGATGGCGCTAGTGTTTCGAGGATGGTATTCCGCAACTGCGTAGCTCAACGAGACCCCAAAAAAACGTGGACGGGAACTGGAAATAATGGTATCGTAAAAACGGTCTTCCTCGTACTTCCTCTCCAGTGCAGCCATTTAATGACGAAATGGATATACATGTTCATGTTCGTGTATGTACCAAGTATATTCGGTGTGTACCGAATGGGTGTACATGTATTTTACGAGCCCGAAAATGCATAATTTGGCCTCCTGCCCCGCATCTCTTTGTCTTTTTATGGGGTAGAATGTTGCCCCCTCCGCCCCTCCCCCTTGGCCTTAATTAAGCCGAAAAGAGGCGGAAATGGATGGCCAATCAAAATGGGGAACCGCGTAATTGCGACGGTTTGATCTTAATCACAAAACCCAAAAGTGATAGCGACGCTGTGCTTCATGTAAAATATATGGCGGATGAAAAGATGAGGATCCAATCCCGTCGATTTCGGGGACATTCCCTCCTCGACCGTCTGCTTGATTGACACCCAAAGACCCCCTTTCCTGATAACGATCTCGGTTACACCAATCACGATTTGGTGGAATGGATCTCAGCGCCATCTACCGATTACCGATCGCTCCAGCGTTTACAAGAGCACACACAAACAAAAACAGTAAAAAAACTTAAGGATTTGAAAATGGTTCATTGTCAATGAGGTCTTTAGAAAGTCTAAAACATGTTTAAGTATATTACGAAGAAAAACGTCTTCCAAAAAAAAAAACCAACATTAATCTTATATTTATCTTGAAAACGGAAGAGGCCGGGAAGACCCTTGGTGGAAGAGAAGTATTTCACTGACCATACCGATATTAATAATATAAAAAAATCCACTACAATTCTGATATCACTAACCATACCGATATCAACAGTCCAAAAAACCAATATACAGAATCATACTGATATCAGTAGAGAATTACATACTGATCTTTTCTTAAGGAGAATAGGCGAAATTTAGGGTTAAACAACATTCCAGTCATGGTTTTAGTATATATTTCGTGTTTATTTATGTTTTATTCTTTTGACACATTTTATTATTAGTCATTGAAAACAAAGGACGAGATACCGTAGTGACAATCGTGTTTTGCAAATTGTAATCGCCTTGAATTTATATTATAAATATTAGTAATAAAAAATGTTACCTCCCCCCCCAAATGAAATTCGTTGCATTTTCCTTTTAATATTTGTATCGTAATTACAGTATACGAATAATGAGGGGAATGGGACTGTTACGAATTTCACTAACGTTTCTTCGTGCTTTTATTACTTTTTTTCTTTTGAAATTGTTTTTCTCCTAATCACAGATTGAAACATATTTTAGACTTTCTAAACAACCGTTAAAAAGATAATTTTTGAAGAAAAAAAAATATTTGCCTGGCGTTAAAAAATGTTCTTATACACACGACACAAATGTCCCTTAAACATTATTTTGGGGGAACTCCTAACTTTACTCGTGAAATATTAATTACCATGTTAAAATATTCGTACCAATTGTTGACGTGAATTTGGTCTAAATCTGTTTTTGAAGAGAATGTTTGGCGACCACACGCGTCGATGACGTATTCAGTCGGCGCCAATGAGAGCCGGATGCGTTTTGTTTTCCCAAAATGGGACCCATTTTTAGGACCACCTAAAACGAGGAGGCTCTTTAATGCCTGCAACACCTGCTCGTACGCCATCTTGTTTTTTTGCGAAAAATGCGAAGGACGAGAATAGAAATATTGGGCGAACAAATGACGTTTATTACGACTGGGGATTTGGGGGAAGAAGGGAAATAAGACAAAAGAGAGAAAAGAAAACAAAAACAAAAACCTGGCCAAAGAGAGAGAGAGAAAATAAAAACACCTTTGGACGATATTGAGTCAAACGAAATTTATAAGAAATAAAAAACAGAATTTAAGCAGAAGTAACGGAAAGGTTTCAGGATGAAAATAACAGGAAAACGACAGGAGTATCGATATAAATATTTTATATTTGACAAAATAATGTCATTTATACTATTTTTTAACCTTAAAATTCTTTTAGAAATTTTCAACATTTATATAAAGTCAGAAATGTCCTATCAAACATTTTTTTTTTCTGAAAAATGGTATAATTTTTTTCAAATTTACATGTATGCCTATCATTAATGGGAAAACATTGTTTTATGGGATATTTCTAACTATAAAAGTTGAGACAATTTCAAAACGAATTTTAAGCTTAAAAAATAGGATAGAGAAATGACATTTATGAATAGGAAAAATTAAGTTCTTCCACGTACTTGAATATTCAAATTTCTGGTTAAATTTGAAAAAATTCACGAGGCATGCGCACGAATGTCAGGAAAGTTTTACGCAAGTTGATTTATCTTTAAAAATTTAATATACAATAATAATAAATTACAGGAAATAAACGTTTACAAATCATCAATGCAACGACAAAATAGTTGGACGAGTAATAATTCTCATCGGTATGTTTTTTTTGGAAATATGCCATTCTTTAAATGAAATTTAAAAACATTTATCATTAAGAGGTTGCCATATACACTGTATATGACTATTCTTGACAAAAAAAAGTTGTTAGTTCTCGAGGATCAAAGTGCGACAAACGGTGTTACCATCTAAAATTACTCGAGTTTCACACGAAAACATTAAGTCAAAAAAGTTACTACTGTAAGCCGTTTAAAAGTTGACACAGTTTCCTTGCAGTTTCACACATTTCCCCCAACGACAAAAAAAAAAGTTGGCCATTGCCAAATGTTGTAACAAAAGCGCTAAACATTTCGCAGCTAGGCGCACTAAATAGTCAAAGAGTGTCGCAAACGGAAACGCATTTGTCACATTGGCTAATTGAGCTAAAATCGACCAATCAGGAGGTAGAGAAGAGAGGACAGACGTTGTTGATACGGTTACTAACCACAAATTTTGCACGATGGTTTTGTAACAGAAGTCTTCCGAGAAATGTTGTCCACGGATGCCATTAAAATCAACATTTAAAAGATCAGGTGAATTTTTCGTTTTTTTCAAAAACACTGCGAAAACTATCATAAAATGAAACCAAACATTTTTAAACTCACTAATAACAGCAATCCCAATTTTCATTTAATGAGCCGCAATTCTCAATTGGACTACATTTTGTATTCACAAATCGCCTAAAAATGTTTGGACGACCTCTGAATTCAGAAAATAAAAAAAGGTTTTGTTTTTTTTTCATAGCGTTGGGTAAAGGTAAAGAAGACCGAGACGCCATTTTGACTCTTATAAACATTCGCATTTCGAGCTTTTAAAAGTGAATTAAGATTGTAAACACGAAGGAGGATCAAACGCAAGCTCTTTTTTTTCTCCTCATCCAGCTGGCCAAGAATAAAAAACACCCGAAATTCATCCTCGCTTTTTCCGAAAGTGAAACCCACTTAAAACACTTTTGCCATTTTGCTCACTCGCATTTAATGCATTCAAAAAAAACTTTCAAAATATCGTTTTCTCGCGTTAGCAATTACTTAGTGCGGATTTGTAAACTCGCTAAAAACTCACACGATGACCTTAAAAGAGACGAGCAAAACGAACTTTTGCAAAAATATACAAATCAACCTTGCGGAGGATATATTTTACATCCATTAACAGGACTTATTTCAAGATGGCCCCTCCGAGTCACAACATACCGTACGTTTCATAAACTGTTTTGTGTTTACAGAGGAAAAAATGAACCGGAACATTATATTAATATCCTTAAAATGTACTTGTAGTTTGGTTCAAATGGCCGTATGCACGTAGTATCGATTACGTTTGCATAAACAATTAAATTAGTTTTCGTGGACTTTAATTAAGCAAAAGAACTTTTGATATTAACTATAAAATATACAGTGCAAAAAGACATAATTATTAAATATACAGCAGGCATTATTCACAATGAAGTATTTGATTATGAATATGAAATTGCAGTGAACTCTTTAAGTGCATGTATCTGTATATGCACATATACTGTGCATGTACACTTGTATTATCAACAAGACTTGTTATAATTTTTTATAAAGAAATGAAATAATTTAGTATCGAGTCCATCGTTTTTCACTTACAGGGTAATAGTTAATTTAGAAATGAATAAGTCCAAAATGTAGAAAGTTTCTCATTTTTTATGATGATAATTCACTCTTTGAGTACGAACAAGGGTTATCTCACAAAGTCAAGAAATTGTTTTTAATGAACACAAAAACCTCTTTCTATCCAGGAAAAAAAAAGTTGAGCAAAGTGAAGGCTTCATCTTGAAAAAGGTTATCAATCATTGGGCCTCGCCCTCATTTTTTGGTCTCAATCAACTACCTCAGCTTCATGGTGGTGGCCTCTCAGATCTTCCCCTCTTCCTCTCCTCCTGTTTTTCTCATCCCCTGAAATCCCTTCCAGGAAACTTTTAATCCCTTTTTTGCAACCCCTGGAGGCGCCACGGAGTCTGGACGTGTCATCCCTCGGAGCATCTTATTTCACCTTTTTTTTTGCTGGTCCTTTTTCTTCAACCCCAGATCATGGGTGCTGATAAAAATAAAAGGTGGTAAGAGGGGTTTTTGGCGTGGTATGGCCGTTGAATGGGGAAGGGATGGGAGTGGAAGAGATGGGATGATGAAGGTGGCGCCACCTCGACTGATTCGGCCCACACAGGTGCAGCCCCGTGTTTTCCCTTTGGTTTGTCCAAACATTTCAAAGGCGGATCCCTCTTGAAATTCGGGAGTGAGTGCTCCTGCATCCCTTCCCCCTCCTGCCTCTTCCCCCTCCATTTTTTTCTTCCTTTCTTTTCTTTCTCCTTTCTCGTCCAGGTGGCAAATCCAGACACGACAACATCCCGAAATGAAATTGGAGTCACGCAGACAGAAATCCCGAGAGGAAGAAGCGAAAAAAAAAGCCAACATTTTGTACCTTAAATAAATGTTTTAAGCTCGGAGTGACCTAGGT
Source organism: Rossiulus vilnensis (assembly GCA_034700785.1). Taxonomy (NCBI): domain Eukaryota; kingdom Metazoa; phylum Arthropoda; class Diplopoda; order Julida; family Julidae; genus Rossiulus; species Rossiulus vilnensis. Next base: position 3,467 of record JAQIXS010001985.1, on the reverse strand, counting down.
AGGCCTAGTCAGTCCACCTTATTTGGACAAACCGGAAACGGGTGCGCGCCACCGGGGCGCCACGGTTCAACTGACACCATGTACTCAACAATGAAACGAAAGTCAAAACATCCATAAAAAAACGAAACTCGGGTTTGTTGCTAACTGACCAAGAAATCGCTGTCACGTAGACAAAATAATAAGATAAAACCTTATGAGGAACATACATGTACAGTATCAGGTGCATTGATTTTAATCACGTTTTGCTAGCACTGCTTTACTTTTTCTAACGAAAAGACGTCCCTTCAAAATATTTTTTTATGGCAAGAATCTTATTAAATCTCAGTGTTTTCTTAAAAAGTGAACCCTTATTACTCCATTGGTGGTTTTCCTGGTGTGGTGAAGATACACTTGAACAGTCATTAGTTTGCTTACTAATCTTTTAGGGCACTAAACACATGCATAAAATGTGGCTCAGAATGTCGGATGTTTGCATTTGCCACAGCTTGCAAAAATGGAGATTTTCATTGTTTGAGCAAGAATGATGTATTTACATCACACGCTGTAATATTACAAAGACTATCGTGATTCCTATTTTCTGAGTGCGTTTAACTTTCTGAATCATTCCAGTGCTACCTTTACAGTTTTATTCTTAACGTGATGCAAAGTTCCTCCTAATCTGAATTGTCTTCGTGATCAGATGGACTTGGTTTTGAGTACAATGGTATGATGGTGAAGTTATATTTTATACACAAAATGAACCGGGGATGTTTGCAAAACTTTGTGCTGAGAATGTCATACATGTATTTAGTGTAGACTGTATGTATCCCACCCCATCGTCCTACATCGGCCCTAAAACCAATACATACTGTATGTCCTGGTGAAAAGATCAGTATGTGATTCTCCACTGATATCACTACATCTGTAAGTAGTTTTTTCGGACTACTCATTTCAGTATTCCTAGTGATATCACCATTACGATGTTTTCTTACTCGTAATTAATATCAGTGTGGTTAGTGATATCAATGCATTTTACTAATGTCACCACATATCAGTATTTGTGTGCTGATCTTTCTGCCAGGGCCCCTTAATTTCTTTCATTATGGAATCATTCACATAATCCTGCAACCTACATGCTCTGTACGAGTAGCAGTTATAAACTGGATTTCACCTGCTCATAAAATCATCTCGTGGAAACCTCGACAAGGGGCCATCCATAAAAACCACATCGTGGATCCCCACGGTAAGGACCCAAGCTACACGTAGGTAAGCGCCAACCTCAAGACCACGCATTCGGACACTCCTCAACCCCAATCCAACATCGCAACCCATCGGGATGCTGCTGTATCTCGACCAGTGGCACCACGTTGACCGTCAGGTGGCGCTGCCTCTTATCATTACACCAAACCGCACAGCAGTAGCAGCATCCATCACACGTTTGCACCAAGTTAAGCTAGAGGGAATATTCAAAGGTGGGATTTTGGCTCACACACATCTCCCCTTTTCTATCCTTTCAGTACATCTCTCTAGCTCTCCTTTTGTACCTTTATCGATTAGCAACTCCCCCTACCTTTTTACAATGCCAATATATCTGGCGAATCTGACCGAGCGTTGGTCCTCTCTCTCTCTCTCCCTATATCTATATAGGTATATTAAAAAACCATCCCTTGTTTCTCCCCCTTGACCCTTCCCCCCCCCCCAAATACCTCCTTAACCAATGCGATTCATTTCTCTTTTAGTAGCTCCTCCTCCTCCTCCCACCGCCATTTTAATTCCCCATTGGTTTTCCGTTTTGGCTGCAAGGTGAAAGAGCGCATTGGGAGCGTTTTATTGTCTGCTTAATATCGCGTTAGATCTTCGGGCAAAATTAATATGACGATCGTTATATCGATCGGATAGATGGGACAGCCACTCATTTGTCAACGCCCCCCAGGGGGAGCTGCGGGCACCGGGCGCCATCTGGAGGCGGACACAGGTGGCGCTGCTCTCGCGTCGGCTTGAGTACACCGTGAGTTATCGTTATTCGTACGTGTACTGTGCAAAACGTAAACCTGCAGTACGTGTGTGTACCTCTCTCCATGATCGAACAACTGTCGTTTTCAATGTCCAAATTTAGTTCCGATATCTCATAAGCAGCTTAAACTGCAGGCGTGAATAATTTCACGAATTAATTCGTGTCTGAAAAGATTTTCATCTTAAATGACGTCACGAGTAGTGATTTAACACAAGACGATATTATTTCAAAGTCTTTATGGACTTGTTGACGAGTCATAATTTAATAAAAAAAAAGGGGGCTTGTTCTAGATGAGTGCTTTAAGGGCGACCCAAATGGATGCACACCATGCAGGAAAATACACATTTTTGCCTCAAATGGTTTATAATTTCAAAATATCCAGTTTATTTATAAAAAGAAAAGTTAAGAAATTTGAAAAGAAAAATTATACAACCCCCTAAAGCATGGCTTCACTGCTTGACAACCTTGCAGTGCGGGCTGCATGACGGTTTATTTTGAAAAACTTCTAATTTTTAAAAAAAATAATGTTAGTAGTCATCCCTGATGAACGACTGATTTTACATTGGGGAACATACACTTAGCAATCATAATAAGTATTTGAAGCAAACAAAATTATGCATTTTTTTTAATGGATGGCATCAATTTTGGATCAGCCTTTTGAAGAGTTTTATACAATTGTTCTCTAACAATAGAAACTCTGGGTTAACTGAGTTGTAATCTATCAGCGTTGGTGATATACAACACTAGGCATACAGCAGATATCTGTAGAAACATACTGATATGTGGTGGTAGGCCTATTAGTTAAAAATTTAGTGGTATCACTAACCAAATTGATATTAGCAATCCAAAAAACAACAACTATATTGTGTGTGCAGTATAAATATTAACATACTGATTTCAGTAATGTTATACATGTAGTGATACCAGTTTAGAACCACATACACTGTAGAAGACTGTACGGATTAAATTAGGGTAGATGTAAGTGATATAAATGTATGATACAGCATATCCTCATTTCCATACTCCTTCTAGTTTATGAACAAAGTGTTAATTACTATCATTTCGAAACTCCTCGACCTTCACAATTTAAAAGATTCCCCTCAAATTAAGCTCGTTTCCATCAACGTGTCGAAAGTCGATTTCAGGGCAAAACGTCCGAAAATAAAACAGCGGCACCGAAATATTGCGTAAAAAGTAGAATATTTCGCTAACATTCAAAGTTTTTTTTAGGGGGCTAAGGAAATTAAGGGGCGTGAAACGGAATGATAAACCAACCCAGGGTTAGAAAAATCTCACTTTCCATAAATAACGAGTTTGCAAATATAAATGATCGTTTCTGCGCGAGTTGAAATCGTTTCAGAGGCACGAACTGAGATTTACTCCCTCTGCCCCGACCCCCTTAAAAACCCCTTAAAACCCAACTTAGTTAAGGAGGCCTTCCTTCCTTCCTTCCTTTTTTTTTTAATTTTTATTC